>JARHVA010003865.1:335000-520000 GCA_037957365.1 Torreya grandis
CATAGTCCTCTATATAGACAAAGTAGTATGTGTTGGAGTCTGAAACATTAGACTTCTCCTTCTCTCATGATTTCTTACCTTGAAACATAAATTTAACTAATATAATCACTTAACTTGATATCATAATCCAAGATCATCAAAATGGGATGTAAATAAACATTTTGATCACTGTCTTGTAGACATCAATGCCTTGCTTCAGTGACTTTTAGCCATCTTTAGGATTTACAACATGAAACCTCCACTCATATTTGGATTCTTAAAATTATAAAAACTATTTTAGGTAGATAGGGATACCAAATTTTCCAATTTTAAAACTTTGATCACCTAACAAGTGTATATTGTGAGGTCCTCAAAAACCTTCAAGGCCACTGTTTGACATTTTTAGGGCAAAAGGGCCTGAGTACAGTCCAAGGTTCCAATTGATGCTTTGAAAATTCCCTTAACAAACTAGGATGATCAATAGGCCTATATAGGACTTACTATATTAAGGAATCCCAAATTATACTAACCAATCTATTGTAACACTAAATGTTTGTCTATGCCCTCAGTTGTAGATGGTCATTTCATTCATACAGGTAGAGTTGAGAACATTCTCAAAAATACAAGTTTATATCACCTACATGCTTCCATTAACTTTTTAAATTCACATTAATGGTCCCAAGAGATAAAAAACCATGTCAAACCTTCAAACTCACACTTGTGACATCAACATGTTCTTGTAGGTGGAGTTTTATGATTGAGACATATAAGGAAATCCTAAAATGGCAAGGAACATGTAAGGAATGCCTTTAAAACACCTCAAGGGAAATTTTAAAAAAATTAATTCTCATAATAAACTATATTATTTCCAAAACAACATCAAAACATCATCTCTATCATGAAGGAATTTTTTTTGAAGCAATGGGATGACTCTGAATGTAAACTAGACATTTTGCATGCTTAGAAGAGGCTTTATCACAAAATTGAACTATCCATAACAATAATAAGCATGGAAAAATATTTAAAATAATGGAGAGGTACCTGTAACATTAAAATACATCAATCCAAAATTTAAAAAAATTGAGACAAGCTCCAACAGTGACCCCCTCATGGTTGAACATGCATAAAAAGCTGACTAAGATCAAACTGATGGTTCATAAAGGATAATGAACAAAATATTAAGTTATTTTTATGAAAATAAATTAAATTTATATTAATATCCACCTATAAAATCAATTCTCCCAATCCCACCTGTATGTCCCATGCCAATTACATGAAGTTGTTCTTTCTTTACTTGCCAAGTGAAAATGGCAAAAAATAAGTTGCATATGAAATATTTTTCATTATTGTTGAAAAAATAATAATTTAAATGGATTAAGAGAGGTTAATAGTTACTATTCCCATGTTTTTATCTCATGGTGGACTTGAGAAGTCCATACAAGTGTCCAATATCTCCTATTTTAAAGGGAAAACTACCATCCACTAAACATAACTACTTATTTTCTAACAAATAATTTTTATTGACATGATATCTACATTATTCGCATTTAAAATATCATTTATTCCAATTTTTATTGCATAAAAATATGTACAAGTCATTAAATGGGCTAAAAAATGACCAAAAGGCCCCCTTTTTCCACATGAGACATAACCTATAGCCAATTTATGAATTTTAAGCATATTAAAATATATTAAAATTGGGAATAATCTGATCTTAAGGACAAAGAAACATCTGAGAGGGACTCCCCCCAATATTTTTTAGCCATTGCATCACATGAGCATCTTTAGATCTCCATACACCATGAATAACCTCCACACATGCTTACTCACCTTCTATCTCAAGCTACCACAAGGACCATCAATAGAACTTCATGCCACTCACCGAATAGGAAGCATGAACTAAACCAAATTGAGAACTCACATTGAAAAAATAATGATTTTCTCTTTTGGATAATTTGATAAAAAACCACTCTTTTTAATATTAGGCCTATCTAGCCTCCTTGTAGCCCTATCTAGAACTTATAGATCCCATAATTTTTAGTAGACACATATTCAAGACCTAAAAATTCATATATAGATCATTCTCATATTCCCCCTTAATCACACCAATTTGCATCAGGAAACTCATCCTTTGCAACATACTTCCTTCATAAACCTACTAGCCAATTAACCCTCCATATTGACAAAAACTTGAATAACTTGAGAACCACAAAACTTCAAAACTCTATGAAGCTTGATTTGACAACCCATTTTTCCCTATATATATACATGTGTGTGTGTGTGTGTGTGTGTGTGTGTGTGTGTGTGTGTGTGTGTGTGTGTGTGTGTGTATGTATGTATGTATGTATGTATATAAGATATATATGTGTTATATATATATATATATATATATATATATATATATATATATATATATATATATATATATATATATATATATATATATATATATATATATATATATATATATATATATATATGTATGTATATGTATGTATGTATGTATGTATATAATATATATATGTATATATATATATATATATATATATATATATATATGTATATATATGTATATGTATATATACATATGTATACATATATATATATATATATATGTATGTATATATATATATATGTATATGTATATATATATATATGTATATATATGTATATATATATATGTATATATATGTGTATATATATATATATATATATATATATATATATATATATATATGTATATATATATATATGTATGTATATATATATGTGTGTATATATATATATATGTATACATATATATATATATATATATATATATATATATATATATATATATATATATACATATGAAGAAGACTACATGGATCACCTAATGAACCTAATTTTTAAATCTTAAAGTGTGTACAATAAATAATATTAAAGTTAAAATTTGACTATGTGTTTGTGCATGGACAGTAAGTGACCTAAGAAGATTATTTGAGCTTGTTTTGATATATCTTTATGAATTAGCTATTGGGGAGTGTTTTAAAATCCATAAAGATTATATATGTGGGTTTTTAAGGTGTTATCTATTTATCTTGAGTATGAAAAATTATTAATAATTTTCTTGTATTTTCATTCATAATGTTTCTATGCACTAGGTTAGTGTTTTATTTGTTTGAGTATATGTAGACATGAGAAAAGATGGTTGTGATCATTTTAGTATGTCAAAGGGGAAATAAGGAGTGGAAAAATGTATTTAAAAGTATTATTATTTAATTTTTTTATTGATTAAGTGTTAAATGGGTGAATAGGTCTCCATACGACCTATAAGAACTATAAGGACCTTGTTAAAAGGTGTAGCTACTTAAGGGTGACCCATAGATTCTATGGCCAACATATGAAGATTTTTTTGAATTTTTTCTCAAATGAGATAGATGCTTTAAGGTTTAATTCATGCCTAATTTCTGACCAATATGGTTTTGATCATAAATTCTCTATAAATAGTGAAATCATAGATGGTGATTTATAGACTTGTGAGTGAGAAACTTGGGAGAGATTTGGGAGAGGCATGTGTGTGTGGATTATTTATTAAAGGAGGGGTAGATTTACATAAGTATGAGTTAAAGAGAATAATATATTTAGGAATATTTTTATTACTTTTTTGTCATAATTTTCTTGGAAAAATAGTGCTCTTGTTGTTTTAGTATGAGCAAAGGTGAAGAGTGATAATCAGAGGTCCATCATTAGGTGTTGAAGACATCAATGAAAAGGCAAATGTGTTCATAGGTTTTTTTTTGTAATATAAAAATATAAGGTGTTTTTAGCCTCATTTCAAGGTAAAACTTTTTAAAATTCTAGTTGTTATTATAATTTATCTAGACAAGTGTGGTAGCTCCTTGTGGGATTGTAGTCTCATTAAAATGAGGAGTGGTAGTTCCTTGATCATTTATATATGGTATAAATAGGTTATTTTTATTATAGGATAATAGTATAATTACATGTTCTAGTGGGTTTTATTCCCAAAGAGGATTTCCCATGTATGTCATGTGTTATGTGATTGATCTTGCATTATCTCTCTTCATCATTGTTATGAATGATGTGTATGCTTTATGAGTGCTTGTGGTAATTGACTAAGTATTTTTAATGATAATAATTGAATTTGGATTATTTAGGATCAATAATTCATCCCCCCCACACATAATTAGTTATTGTACCTCTATCATTCTACCCCTGATGATACATTAACCTCATCCTTTCTCTTACATATCCCTCTACTCACTCTGAAAGTTGAAAGGGACTCTTACACTATCAATCCATATTTAACCACTATTGATCCATATTCCACCACCATTCCCTCCATTTCCATCATTGTCACTACCATTATTCCTTTTATCACTTCCATAGTCAGATCCTTAAAGAGGAAAATGGAAACCAAGAAGACTGAAATAGTCATGGCCACTCCCTAGCTCCATGTCTCATCCACCTAGAACATTTTACCCATGCCATCTACCACTTCATCTTATGAAACAATTGTAATAATATTAGGCATGGGGAAGAAGGTAAATAAAGTTATCACAGCCCACCCACTCCCCCAATATGTAGGTTTGGATTGGTCCAGGATCATTTGGTCTTTCTTACCTGACATAATCCTTATGATAGCAAAGAAATAACAACTAGTAGAGGAATTTAAAGATGAGGTTGTGGTAAAAAACACACAAGAGGAAGACCCTAACCAATTGATAATTCCTCCATGGGCCACTAATTTAAGATCTACGAATTATCAAATACCCAGCTTCAAGATAAAAAGGCTCCCATCCATCATAACTTTGTTTAAAATGCCATTTGGGAGCGTTTAGAGGGTAATAAAGAGGAATTTATAAGATGAATATGGTAGGGAAATAATTCTCAAAGAGATGGAAGAATTCTTTTCCTTATCCAATAGATAGAATATATAATTGGGGTAATCCCCCTATAATGAATATTTCAAGTCTCTAGCTAAATCACATAAATATGCCATGGTGGAAATACATGAAGGCACAAAGCTATCAAGAAAAGAATTGGAAGCATAATTGGAACAAATAAAAGAACAAAAAAAAAGGTATTGATGCCGAGGTTCAAGAGGAAACATCAAAATATTATAATTCTTTAAAGGTATTGGAGTTTATGTGTCCTGAATTAGCCCCCCATATTTACATCACTCACCAACTATTTAAAGTCAAATAAGAATAAACTAAAGTTGTTTATTCTTTACATAACCAATAATACATATAGACATTTGGATCTAATGACACCATTATAGGAACCCAATGCACTCAACAAGGTGGTAATTATAATAGAGATGGCCAGAGAATGGGTAACAGTTGTTGGGTCATTAATCTTGAGATATCAAGAACATGAGGCCCTCATACCATAAATTTTGAATGACTTGAAAATGTCAAAAGTAAAGGATGCTACAAAAAAGTTGATAAATATGATGAAATTTGATCAGATTATTCAAGAGGCTTTAGATAATTTCAATCAAGTTTTACAAGGACTGTCATTAGAGGAAATTGAAATAGAGTTGATATTTTCAAGGAAAAAGGTGACTGAAGTTGAAATATTCAAGATCAACTTCCATATGATAAAAGAAAAGAATATAAAGATCTTAGGGAAGGTTGGAAAGGTATGTAGACCCTCTTTTTTGAACTTGGATATAATTAGATAGCATCATGATGTATCCCATAAATGCTAGCTCAAGATAGAGGCAAAGAAGAAGCAAACTAAAGTTGCCACTTCTAGTTCTACATTGATAGTTATAGTTACAATTCCAACTAAAGTCAATACATATATGCAGATGTTGAAATAACCATAAAGGGCCAATTTTTTGCATGTACATTTTATATCAATGTATATTTTATATTTATAATTTTATTATGGTTTAAACATATTTTAAAGGTCACCTATTAATTTTGTAAACATGCACACATTACATGATTTTTTAAAGGCTAACTTGAACTATTGACAAGTGTAAGATAACTTTATACAATTTTTGAGAATACAATTAGAGCTGAAGTTCTAACTACACCATGTAATGTATTTTTAAGGTAATCAGAGAATGAGGAAACCCTTTCCCTAAGTCTATTTAAACACATGTAACCCATAGTTATAAAGGGTTAGAATATTTTTAATATATAGGAGTAAAATCAATTTTGATTATCAAATCATGTGTTTATGCATTTTATTTCCAATTTTTTTTGTAATTAGGTTTATCTTTTTTGGTTGTATGATTCAATAACACTTACTGTGCAAAAGTTGTGAAGGAGTTCTTTCTTGTTATAATTGATATACTAGTATTATATGTGCAATAAATATGGAAGGACTAGTAAAGTACCTAGATTATTGACAATTAAGTTGATTGATTCATATTCTTAAGTGTGTAGAGGTGTTTTCATTTCATATATTTTTATATGTACGTGTAAAAACTATTTCAGATACCTCACTAAGATTGAGCCATAATATCCTAATTAAGAGTGTGCAATAACTACTCTAAAAGGAGTAACCTTTGACTGAGGCCTATAATTTTTTTATATCAAATATTATCTTAGACTACTTGACCATATCTAACTATTTGTGTGAAATAAATGCTAGAAATAAGAATAAGTTTTGAAATCACTTTTCCACTTAGAAACCAACCTAAGGGGTGATTCTTGAAGTCACAAAACCTTTCTTTTCTACTCTACCCTTCTCTCTTTTTTGAGTTTATTTAGAAACTTGACCACTTTATATTAGTAAACATCCATCCACCAACTCATCTAGAATTTAATTCCTTTTTAGAGACCACCCCTCTATCCACAAACCTTATTAACAACTTGGATACCATGCCTGCTATTCCATCACCTAGTTATTAAGACTGATACATACAACTCATGCTCTAGAGTAGATTTTTCCTCCATTAATATCTTAAAACATTAAAGGTTACCTCGTTATAAGATTGGTGTGCATAAAACCCACATCAATAGGTTGATGAAATGGCCAATGTCATTAGAGGATTAGGAGAAGTGAAAGAGTCTAAAAATATTCAAAAAGTATTAGGATCACTAACTTCTAAGTTTGATTCTAAGTTGTCTACATTATAAGAGATGAAAGAATTGGAAAAATGAGATAAGGATGGGATTCATGGCATCTTGAATGCCTATAAGATGAGAACAAATGAAGGAAGATCTCTCAAGAAAGAAGCATCATTCAAAGATAAAAAGAATTCAAAATCCAACAAGGTCAAGGATGAGGTAAGTTTAAATATTGATGATGATGAATTGATAGCCATGTTTTCTATTAAATTAAGGTTTAGATCTAGTAAGTATAAGGGTAAGTTACCTTTAAAATGATTCAACTATAGTAATAATGGTCACTTTTCATCTAAGTGTCCTAACAAGTATAAGACTGATCATGATGAAGAAGAAGATGAACTTCATGGTGATGATAGGAAGGTCTATAAGCCCAAAAAATCAAGAAATATATTAGAAAGTATGAAGGTAGGAAAGCGTCATTCAAGAACATTTTTTTATACCGAAGAAGATAATAACTCATCAATGTAAGTGACATAAGTACATCTGATAGTGATGATGATAGTAATGAACATGAACATAACAACAATGAAACCTTATTCATGGCTATAAAAATAGAAAATGAGAGTTTATAAAAATGGAATGGCCTTATGGATGATGAAGAATCAGATGAAGAAGAGGTTGAAGTGAACCTTGAGGCAAAATTGGTGAGTAATTTAGAGGAGTTGAAGTTCCAAAGAAGGAAGAATCATAAATTGGATCATTAGTTAATGAATATGAAGAATAGATTGGTTTATTTGAGGAGAGACTAAGTAACACATCTAAGGAGTATGATGAGACCATCAATCAGATTTAAGCATAGATGGAGATAGTCACTTCAAACTTAAAGTCAAAATAAGAAGAATTCCCTAGGTATAAAACTGAAATGGAATCCTTGAAAGCTAAATTGGATTAAGCATATAGAAATATAAAGACCTTTATGAATTTTTAAAAGAGTACTCATGATATAGATAAAATATTGAGTATTCAGAAGTCTAAAAGTGATAAGATAGGTCTTATTTTCAAAGAAGACCAAAAGGAGGAAGCTCAAGTCAAGGAGAAGGCTAACAAAGAAAACAAGGTCAACATGAAGATATCAATCAAATAGTCTAATGCTATGAGGTATGTTAATTAATTTAATGGTTATTTTTTTTTATGCAATCATTTTGTTCATAGAGAAAGAGAGTGTATAATACCCTCTAAAAATGAGTATACATGGGATTATGAAAGGAATCATCAGTCAAGAGGTATGAATGAGATTGTTTTCTATAGTTTTCATAATGTGGGACACATTTAAAGATTATATAATAATAGAGTTAGAATGAAATCAAGTTAAAACAAGAGGTTTAAATCCCCTAAATTGAAAGAGATAAGGAAATTGAATGTGTGGAAACCAAAGAAAGTAAAGGTGAGTTATGATTAAAATATAAGACTGAGTGGACTATTTTCTATGGCATAACACACTTTAGATGTGAAATCAAGTCAAGAATGTTTGTTATCAACTAATATTATTGATAATATGGTTGATGAAGAGGTTAAGGTTAAGGTGTCAATCAAGCCTAAAAGGACCTTGAAGGATAGTCAATCTTATGAGAGCATGGAGATCTGGGAATCTCTTGAGTTTGTATGGTGTTAGTACCCTATGCAAAGGGGTGACTCCATTAGGCTTAATAGAGAGATTATTTATTTAGTATAATAATGGTGGATGCTTGGTTTAAGGCGGAGATATTTATGTTGTTAATAATCTCCAAGTGTGGTTGATGACAAGTATAGAAGAGGTAAGCAAAGTTGTTCTATGTTTGTAAAAGTTGGTAGTTAAGCCTGAACTATGTTGTAAATGGTTTGATAATTCTATTGATTCTTTTGGTGATATTAATTTGTGAATAAAAAGGGGGAGATAATATTTATTTATTTTATATCAAGAGTTTGGTAGCTTGGTAAGTAATCTTGAGGTTCAGAGTTCACTTGAAGACTGTGATTGGTCTAAGGGGGAGCTTGGTAGCTCTAATTTCTTTTACATTTTCTAAGAGTAGTTTCCAAAGAGATAAAATGAGTGGTTACATAGGTTTCAATGTGTATGACCCTTTTTAATTAATGTCAAAGGGGGATAAATCTCAAGAAGGGAGATTGACTAGATTGGGCAAGATGAGAGTGATCAGATTAAAGAATGTTTTACCATCAATGATAAAGGGAGAGTTTGTTGAGAAGTATTATCATTGATGTCAAGGTTGATGTAAAAATTTAATAAGGTTATATGGTATTATGTGATATTTTATATCACATAAGAGTGTTTTTTATGAGAATTTTCATGTGTGGTGTGAGCATGGAAGGTACAAATCATGGAAGGGTAAGCCTAGTTGACAATATCTGATGAAACAAGATGTATTGAGAAGAGTGTGGTCAAGAGAGAATTTTAAGGAAAGAGATAATTTTAAGTAAAATAATTTATTTTATATTGGTTGATTTCAATTTTAAATTCAACTTTAATTTCTCAATGTTATCATTAAAGGTTCTTGTGAAGGTATGATGACAAGTAGGTGTACAAAGAGTGTTGTGAGAAAGACCAGTTGGTAATATGTGTTGTGAAAACATTATGAGCATTAAAGGAATGTATTATGAAAGATAATATTTTAGTGGTTTTTAATTTTGTTTTATTTTTTCCATTTTTTAAAAATTCATAAGTAGTACGACTTTGAGGTGAAGTGTTTAAGTAGCCAAAGCCTAGTCATGGCATGAAGAGACCTTATGAGAAGGTATGATCATGGTGTCTTGGTGAGATGAGTGAACAAATGAATTAGTGGTTGTATAAGGTTTAATAATGATTCATATGATTCATTTAATCAATCACAAGATTCTCAATGTGAGCCTACAAGGGTAGGGCCTTGAGATCAAATTTGTAACTAGACCACTTCTAGACCCTACTTAGCCTAATGAGGTATCAAGATCTATTTTCAAGGCATATGAAGGATTTATGGAAGTGTTTAAGAATGATATATTTTTTTTATTATGTTATTGAGGTTTAAATTACATGTAAATAGGTAGGAATGTCATTTTTAAGGCCTAATGCGGTTTACAGGTCAATGTCTAGAGAGCAAAGAGAGAGAAGTGTGGACTCATGAGGAGTCATGATCAGATTTAAAGGTTTTTGATATAATTTAAGAATTATAATAGGTTAATTATGTTTTTCAAGTATTTTTACCAATTTTGAGGTCATGGTTTTTAGGAAAAGTCATGAAAATGTGTTTGGAGGTCTCTTGAGTGTGTAAAATGGTGGGTTCTCAACCCAAGAAGGATTTTCTTGTGTTTGTTACCTCATCAAACCTATGAATTGGAACTTAAAATATTAATGGTATATTTTTAATTTTACTATCTCAAAATTTCGATAATTATTTTTTATATTGATGGAATATGCTCTATGAACGATCGTTAAGAAAGGAAATAGGTTTAAACCCTCCTAGAAACCTAATAAGAACCTGATGTTGAAGATGTTGCTCAAAAGTACTTAGGATAGATTAGTATGATTTTTTAATATGTTTTATATTTTATTATAATATTATAGGTACCTTTAAATGATATTGGTTAGAGAAAGGAGAGATAAAATGTTGAGTTATAGGCTTATTTTTGAATAAGTTGTAAAAGTCAAAAGTTGACTTAAACATGGTAAGAAAATGGATTGAAGAAGAAGGTAGAGACTGATGTTTAAATTACATTAATGTTTTTGGATAGGTTATATCTCTAAAGTGTGATAAATTGGACATCCAAATTAGCTACCCACTAATAGGGTAAATGGTGCAAATAGTAAAAAACCTAGGCAATAGTGAGAAGATGAATAAGAATGTGTTATCATGATAGAGTGATGAAACCAAGTGCATGGATATGTTGTTTAGAATTTTTATTTAATATTAATTATTGGTAAAAAATTATAATTTAGGTACACTGATGAAAATTATGAATCCAAAATGGCTTATTTGGTTAAGTGAGGATTGTGTGTAGTGAGGTCAATGAATTGGTCTGTAAGACTAATAGTTGCCACTAGACCATATGATGTTTATATTTTAAGATGGTATGGAGATGTTAAAGGATCATCTACTTGAATAATAATTATTTTAAAGTAGTCATTCATGTGCTTAATTTCAATGTCACCATGATTTTTCTTTAAGGTAAACTAATAGTTTTGAGTAAGTAAGTTATAGTGACGAATTTGAGGCTTTATGCCCTAAGTTGAAACATAGAATTCATATGGTGTTGTTATTTGTGAGTTGAAATTTTTGTTCATGATTTTGAAAATATTTCAAATTAGTGTAATAGGTTTTTAAGTTGAAGTTAACATGGCTTTTTTGGTTCATTTAAGACTATGTGAGATAAGGTCAGAAGATTGGTCTACAAGACCAATGTTTGATATTATATCTTGTGGTTTTTGTGATTAAGGTTGTTTTGAAAATTTTATAAAATATTTTCAATATATTGAGTAAAATTTAAATTTTCATTTTAGGTGTTGGATTTCAAAAAGTTTCATCACTAGCTTTTGATAGTCCTAGCAGTTATGAGTGAGCATACTAAAAGGATGATCACTCAATATAAGGCTACATAGTCCAAGTCCAAAGAATATTCTGGTTAGTCATCATCTACATCCATGCCACCTCCATAAAGTTAAGTATTGTGTAGAGTATTAATTTTATAAAATTTTGTATCTAATTTTGTATTGGAGATGACTTAGTAATATAAGCGAGGCTAGGATGGTTGAAAACCTACAAAGGGAAGCCACCTAGTTAAGTATTCCTATTGAAAAATTGAATTGGTGGTAGGTTGGTATGATACTTCATTGAAAACCCAAATGGGTGGCTAAGTAGTGTGTAAGAGGTGAAAGCCAAAAATGACACCTTGAGTGATTACTAAAACTCTTACTAGTCTAGCCACTTCTTTAGCCTCTGCTCACTTGTGCAATTTTGGAGATCCTATGATGTTTTCTTGAGACGAGACAACATTTTAAGTCTAGGAAAGTGTTGGGAGAATAATTTATATTGTAAATTTTTTCATGATATTTGTCTAATATTCATGAATTATGTACTTTTTTTTTGTGTATAATTCTATTTTGTCCTATCTCCATGACTTGTAATAGGTTAGAATATGAACAAAATCAACTTTTTGCACCAAGTATGAGAGGAATATGAACAATCATAGATTGGAAATGTCTATATATACTTATGTTTGTAATAATAATATATTTTAACCATTAAGAAAATATCAATAGAGACTTATCTGGTTATTCTTACCTATGGGATATCTTAATTTGTTACTTATGTGTATTATCATGTACAATGTTTGCTTATTTTCTATCTAATTTAATCTGAATACTTTGTTTATGTAAATTAATATTTATTTTTTCTTACTTACTACTCAATTTATGATAATTCATACTTTTTATGATTCTATTTTCCAACCTTTTATATGAATATGATGCATTGTCCTACACACTAGAGTATAACCTAGCTATCCTCATCTTTAGCATGTTTTGATGATTTAGGATACTCTAACAATAATGGTGTAGTGAAAATGGAACACTCCTTTTGGAGGAAAGTATGTTAGGATGGTTACTGGGGTAGAGAGATATTGAGGCATGGTTAGACCAAATAATATGTAATTTTACAGAAGAATAAAAAAAATTGTCTCACCATATAAGAAATCATTTGAGAGCATATTTATGGAGAGATTTATGAAATTTTTTGTCTGAGTTCCTTAAATTTCTAGGTAATAGGTTATCATGTTTTTAATATTATTTTTTTAGCCCAAGATTGGAAGAAATAGTAATCTAGACCGAAGAAAAGATAAATTGATTATAGAAATTAGAAATTGGTTGGACAAGAGCAATAGATTATTGGGTTTCTACTACTATAGATGGATACATAAATGAGTTTGAAGTAAAAATATATATAAATTTTAAATTTGTGTATAACCTATTTGTTAGAGGAATTAGAGTGAAATTTTTGTAGTGACTACCTATCATTGTGAAGATGTTGGTTATGGACAAGGCCATGGTGCCTACTCCAACAAAAATGGAGTAGTCAATTCATGCATATATGGGTGTGTGTAACAATATATTGAATGATGATTAGATGATAATATCATACTTGAACTTGAATCCAAAATGGAAACACAAGGGAAGAAGAGTTAGAAGAGAAGTTTGGATTTAGAATGTGAGTTATGATAATAGAATAGATTGCATAAATAGAAGAATACCTAGGTAGATATGAGTAGAGTTAAGAGTAGAATTAAAATAGATGATGGATGAGTAATAAAATGTGAAAAATGAGATGAAAGAGATGAAGAATTAAGGATGGATAAAGAAGATGATGAATGTTGGTAAATAGAAAGAAATGATGAATAACAAGAAGAGATAGATACGTTCAAAGAATAAGGTGAGAATAGTGTAGAAGTAGAGTAATTATATGATAGATGTAGTGTGAAGCTATAGGAATGGGCATTATTAAAATAAGGACATGAATAATTAAGAAAATAAGTAGAACATAAGTACATAGTAATTGTAGGTTTACGTGTAGAAGAAGAGGAAGCCATAGGAAAGAATCATTCACTAGAAGAGCACACATCACTGTATCCCAACTTCTTATATTCCAGTAGATTTTATCAATAAGGAGGATAGGAATACAATAGTTGGGAAGGTCCATTTTTATAATAAGTGCATCATTGTCATAATAAAATTTAAATAACATCTATTTTAAAATCTTTAAAGGCCATAGGGTTTTTTGAAACCAAACAGAGAAAAGAAGGAAACACAAAAAATAGAGTCAACAGGTTGAATCTCCTATTGCATAGATAAATCTTAGTACTATGAAATTAGGATCACATAAAATGTACCCTCCTCTTTTAATAATTACATATCATATCCCCTAGATACTAGTTTATCCAATGGGTGTTGTAGGATCATTTATAAATATGGAAATATATGATGGGTCTACAAACCCTGAACAATACTTACTAACCTATGAAATGAAATGGCAAGCTAAGGTAATTACTGATGAAGCTGTCAAAAAGTGAAAATTAATAGGGACACTAATTAAAAGAGCACTTAATTTTATGTACCATAGATAAATTTAGTAGGTAATTCTATAGTAGGTTAAGGAATGGCTCATTATAGAGTTCAAGATAAATAAATGTACAAATTAGACTATTTAAGACTTGAAGGAGATAAGGTAGAAGTAGAGAGAATAAATTTATGATTTTGATTGTAGATTCTCTAATGTTATGAATAAGGTGGAATTTTCCTTAACAAACAAAGATAAATCTATATGGTTTATCAAAGGGATGCATTCTAGAATTAGATTTACTACTACACAGACTCAATATATTATTACAGTAGTTGTTAGAGTTGTTTCCCTATGAGTAGATCACATTGAAGATTATGGGGAAGCTCCCATCATAAATTCAAATATTGAAAACACATTGTAATATTTTATGAAGAGAGTGGAGCAATATCATGAGGTAGATAAAAATAAGTTAAATATATGGTATATGGAGTGTGGGAAAGAAGGAAATCACATAAATTATTTTCCTAAAATCAAGATAAAGTTTTGAAAAATATTTTGAGTAGTAGGGCACATAAAAATGTAGTGCTATCTCCTACAATAGTATGTCAAGAACCCATAAAATTTATATTTTAATTTTTATCATTTGTATAATCATGATGAAAATAACTATAGGTATTTATAGGAGCTCAAGGAAGACATCACCAAAATGTATTCACTATCAGTGCATAACAAGTGTCCTAGATGAAACAAATTATTCTAGGCCCAGAGGTTGATAAAGGTTGTGTGACCCAAGTAGGTCCATAATGGATTCCTATTTTTCCATAGTATCAGCCTCAAGGTCTAGCTAGTTGGACCCCTCCTTCACTGAGTTGGACACTTCCATCACCACAATACCAATATGTATCACCATGGATCCCAGTAATGATATAGCAATGGAAAATAAGTTAGAATCTAATATTTTCATAACAAAAATTTATAATTCAATATAATACCTAGCAATACCAACATTGGAATACAATATAGAAATAAGGAGCCTATAGAGGATGTTATCAGTTGAATAGAGGAGGATCTAGGGTGGGATATAGAGGAGGATACCAAGGTGGAAGGGGAAATAACTATCAATGGCCTCTTTTACAATTCTATTTATGTGGAGAGTATAATCACGTGCTACAAAATTACCCTTTGAATCTTCAAAGATAGTCTTACTATGTATATTGAAAAGTATATGACCAACATGAGATAGAAGACTGTCTTATCTTGGAAAAGCAAATCAAGTATAAGGCCATTAGGAATGTTAATATGGTGAATGCACAACCTAAGTAGGATGCATTCCTAAATTTTATTACTCAACATAATCATATAGAAAGAGGTTTTTATCCTCTATACATGCCTTAGTATCAGGGAAACCAAAATGTAAAACAAGACAGATACCCAAACCCAACTATAGAAAAGGGGCTCATGTATGAAGTCATGTAGATGTTGAAAAAAATTCAACACCAAGACGTTACTAAAGGAGATGCTATAGTAATATATGCCCAAATATATGGATATATAATGCACATTATGCCTCAAGATGGAGATGTTACTATGCTGATAGATCTACTAAAACTTTTAAGCACATTGTGCAATGAAGACATATATTAGAATATCATAAGTTTACTACATAATATATTGGAATGTGCATATCAAGGAAAATTAAAGATATAAAATTTTGTTTGGTACATCAAAAAAAAGAAGCCATGGGATGTAGATACATGAATTGACATTTAGGTTGTAGTATATGAAATTCCAAATGCTATCTTTGATTTTGGAAGCCTAGTCAACATAATTCCTAGGTATACATGAGAGGATATTGAATGTTCAGTTCTAAGTTATATCCCAATAGCTCTAATCTTAGCCAGCTATGGTAGATTTGATCCCATTTGGATATTACAATATATTGAGATCAAATTCACAAAACTAACCCTATAAGGTTAATTTAAAGTTGTCAATATGAAGATAGTAGAAACACATTACCCTTTGTTGATTGGTAATAAATGGGCATATGATGGTTAGATAACTATCAATACTTTGAAAAATAAACTAGAGGTGGATCAGGGAGATAAAGTTGTCATCATTCCTTTGAATAGGGTATACAAACCCTACATCATTCTAGATGAACTAGATTTTCCATATTTCAGGAAAGAAACAAGATGAATAAAGGTAAATTCTTAAGAGAAATTGAAATCCTTATGTGCATCTGAGTGAAACTTCTTGTATGAGCATACTAAACTTTAGGTACAATCCTTACTCACTTAAAAATTAAATACATATTAATAATGGAAGCCTAAACCAATATTTACTCAGCCATTGGTAACCCAGGTTGTCATAGAATATTGTGCATCCATGTCTACTAAATACCTTAATCATTTGTAATTTGACTTCTATCAATTAGATGATCATATCCAATAGTATATATAGTTGACTAGAGAAGGAAATTTACCTTGGGAAATATATCCATCTATCAGTGGAGATTGAGACATGCACCTACTCAACTAGGCTTGTGGTGATCATGAAATTCAACCTATGAGAATGCTCTTCACCCATGAAAGATAAATTTTTGTATATTATGTGACTGATGATATCAATCAATTCATTATAGGCCTATAAGTTTATGTACTTACCATTATTTAGTAGATCAGTGTTTTGAATTATTCTCTAAAGGGAGTTTTACTAGCATGGAGGGTAAATCATATACATGATCAACTTGAGTGGGATGGTGTATGTGAACTCATGATTAGTAGGTTTAAAATACTACAAGTCATCAAAATTAATTGGACTTTCTTCCAATAAGGTGTCTTAAAATCCATATTCATAAATGTGTTGAAGTCTAGATTGAGGAATGTGTGGCATCAAAGTATTGGTTTCACATCTTTCATTAGACACTCACCCCTTTACCATCAACGTGGTATATGCATCAAGAGTGTAGGAGAGAGATAAATAAATGGGCATAGGTGCAAAGAAAATTCATCCAAACATTTATTTTTGAAGATGAAAATCTTGTTAAGAACCCATGCTACCCTTTCTCTTTATTTTATTAGTGTAATAATTGTTATGAATGCATATGCTTTTTAAGTCATCATGTGAGCATTTTTTATCCCACATTCATGAGAATTAGTATTTTCTTAGATTAGACTTAGTATATCAGTAAGTGTTTATGCCAATGAAGGCATCCATGAATTCATTGTATTGATATTGCTCAAAGGAGGATGCCCCTTTGAATAGGCCAATGATTTTACAATAGCTATTGTATTTTAGTTTAGCTTTTTTGAGTTAATATATTATTAATTTCATAGTTTATTTCATGTATTTTCAATTATATACTAAATTATTTAGGAAGGATCCTCTCATCTAGTGTCAGAGTGCTTTCTAGGGCCAAAATTATTTTTCATCAAGTCTAAACTCTATTCTACTACATAATTCCTTTAAGTTTTTTTAACATAAAGTGTTAACTCTATTCTACTACATAAATATTCTATGTAATAATGATCTATTTTAGATTAGAGTAAAAAAATGTATCCACATAATTATGGGAAGTGCTTAGGTGATATCCCTAAAACTCATTTTGAGTAGTACCATAAGAACCCCAACGTAGTTGGCCCAATGAGAGGACCTACCATAAAAATAGGAAATAGCCCCTTCTCGATTGAGTAGTTCTCACCAATGAGGAAAACCAAGAGCTATTACTTAGAGGTAAACTATGGCCAAAAATTTTCTATAGAGTGGTACTCACTCAAATGGCATTGTTGGCTAGAGAGATATCTATAAAAGCTTAGGCAGCCATTGAAACTTGGGGCCCATTCTATCATTTTTAGAATATTCCTAATAAAATCTCAAAACATCAATAAATAAATTACTAAAATACTCTCAGAGGACTTGCATTCAAATAGTTAACATAAACCAAAAACCAAAAAATCTTCATCTTATTAGTCTCAAAAAAACTATCAGTAGAGTATCAATAGAATATCAGAGGACCTATGACCATATCTCTCTATCTATAGCCCCATTTATCCTCAAACATTATTTGGACACCCAAAATTACATTCTTTGTGTTTTTTTCCTTGAGGTCCCATATCCCAATTCCACTCCTAATTATTGTACATCTCATTTTTCATTTTTTCTAAGGTTTTTCCATAAATTCTATCTTTATCTATTTGCCTTGAAATTTTTCCATAGTGTTTATCTCCATTTTCTATTTCTTTGTCCCTCTTTGATAAATTTTCTAGTTTTTCCATTTTATCTCTTGAAATTGCCCTCACCTTCATCAATCATACTCCCACTATGTAAAAAAAAAGTAAAAGTACTTTTACCCCTTCTAATTTCACCCAAATTAAAAATTTCCCTTACTAAACATGCTTCAACTCTAGTTTTCTTACCCATTGCAAAAAAAATCTCGTATTCTAGTCATGGTAGTAACTTAAACAAGAGAAAAATACATGGAGGATGAAATTTCAACCCTCAAGACCCACATCAAATATCTTAATGAAAAAATTCTCAGCCTCAATCTTCAACATACCACCATGAATAATAGATGACATCTAGACTTCTCTTTAGAAACCAAGTTTTTTTCTTCTAGTAATTTTCATGGGTCAAAGCTTAATTTTCCTCAATTCAATGGTGAAGATCCAAATGGATGGATATATCAAGTAGAACAATATTTTAGTCTTCATAATACTTTCTATAGTAACAAATTCTTGTTTACATCCTTTCACTTGGAACATGAATCCCTTCAATGGTATCATTGGTATACCAAGGCTCATGATGAGCCCATATGGACCAATTTTTTCACCCTTTTTTTTAACAGTTTGGCCCTAATGCTTATGATTACTTCACTAGAGTACTCACTAAACTTTGCCAAATAGGAATCATGAGAGAATATCAAATAGAATTTGAAAAATTGGCCAATCACATAGAGGGATTATCCTATGAATTTTTTAGCAGTTACTTTATCAATGGACTGAAGGATGTAGTTTTATCTGAGGTCAAAATGTTCTAACCTAAAACAATGATATAATCCTTAAGGTTCACTAAATTAGTAGAGGATAAGATCATAAATCAAAATTGATTAAAATCCAATTTTACTCCATTAAAAAATACATCTCCACAATGATCTCAAAAAATGCCAACCCCTAAAACCCCTCCTATCAAGCACTTGACTGAAGCAGAGATGCAAGCCCATAGATAAAAATACTATGTTATAATTGTGATGACAATTTCACTTAGGAACATTGATGTGTTGAGTAAAATCTAACCTATTAGATGTGGGATCTCCACCTAAAACTAAATATTGGGAATATGTTCAAGATACAATAGATGATCTAAAAGAAGCTTAGTCAATTGTGGAACTTGATTCTTAAGAAGACCAACCAAAGATCTATCTTCATGCCTTAGTAGGAGTCACCACCCAAAAAATCATGTAAGTTAGGAGTTCCTTCAATAATTTCCCTCTCACAATACTCATTCATTCTAATAGCACTTCTAATTTCATTGAACCTTGGATCACCAAATAGGTTGTTTTTTTTTTATCCTTGCTCCAACTTTGAAGTCATGATTGTTAATAGAGGCACATTAACTTGCAAAAGGAAGTGTCACAATATACATCTCTCTATTGGAAATTATGATTTTCACTCTAACATGTTTACCTTTCCCTAGGTGGATGTGATATTGTTTTGAGAGCCCAATGGTTATGCACACTTGGACCATTTTATGGGATTTTGTTGAACTTTAGATGTAATTTTTAGATAATGGGCAAAAACACACATTAAAAGACTTACAATTGGGGTCTCTCAGCATCATAATTTCACATTTCATGTAAAATATTCTTAAGAATAATTCACATGGCATTATTTCCCAGCTCAAATCCATTCAAATACAACCATCAATGGTCTCCACTAATTTTGATCTACAAACCATTTTACATAGGTATGTATGTGTCTTTGTCTAGCTAGTGGGATTGCCACCTTCACAGCTAAAGGACCACTATATTTAGATCCTTCCTAGAATAATTCATCCCAACATCAAGCCCTATTTATACCCATTTAATTAAAATACTAAGACAAAGATGCTCATTTGAGACTTACTAAAGCAAGACATTATTTTCCATTGTAGCAACCCATAATCTTCCCTAGTTCTCTTCAAAAAAATATGGGTCATGGCACCTCTGCATTTACTTCCATGACCTTAATCACATCATAATCAAGGATAATTTCCCAATCCCTATTCTTGATGAGCTTCATGGTTCTCATTTTTTCTCCAAGTTAGATCTCCACTTTGGATATCACCAAATCTAGCTTCATGAGGATGATATCCTTAAGATAGCTTTCTGCATGCATGATGGCCACTATGAGTTTTTGGTTATTCCCTTTGGCCTCACTAATTATACTTAAACATTATAGGTATTGATGAATAAAATATTTTGGACCTACCTATGAAAATCCATTCTAATCTTCTTCGATGATATCCTCATCTATAGTAAAACATGGTCTGAGCATCTTCAACATCTAGAGCTCGCACTCCAACTACTCTCTAACCATCATCTTTATGAAAAATAGTCTAAATATTATTCTGTCTAAGATTAAGTGGAGTATCTTAGGCATATTGTTTCATCCCAAGGGCTTTGGGTGGATCTTAAAAAAATAGCTACCATGACAAATTAGCCTCATCCTCAGATACTCAAAATCCTCTATGAATTTTTAGGGTTGATTGGATACTATTGTAAGTTTCTCAAGGATTACAAGAATATTTTAGATCTACTAATAGCTATGTTGAAAAAGGATTCTTTTACATAGACATAAGCTACAAAGTGTGCATTTGAATAATTGAAATAAGTTATGTGTAATACACCTGCTAGAATTTGGCCAAGACCTTCACTATCAAGAGTGATGCTTATAGTAATGGACTTGGTGTTATTATCTTCCAATAAGTACTTCCCATTTAATTCACCAAAAAATCTCTTTCTGGCAAGAATTTAGTACTCTTTACTTATGAGAAGGAAATGATGGCCATTTTTCATGCAGTATAGAAGTGGTGGCCATACCTATTAGGGAATCATTTTTTCATTAAAACTGATCATCAAAGTCTAAAATATTTCCTTTAACAATAGGTATCTAACCCATTACAACATAAATGGGTTAGCAAACTCATGGGTTATGACTATGAGATCACTTACAAAAAGAGTAAGGACAATATTATGGTTGATGCTCTATCTCGTACATTTATGAACCAAGCTTCCCTTTTACTTATTTCCATGCCTATTTTAAATTAGTTGGACATTGTATAGTATGAGTATGTCAATGACTCATAATTATCTCAAATCATTCAATAGTTGGATACTAACCCCTTTGTTGTACTAAATTATTCTTGGGATGGTGATTCTATGGAATACAAGGGTCATCTAGTGCTTCCTCAGAGCATAGATCTTTAACAAGTTCTATTTTATGAACTTCATGATTCTCCATCTATATAGCACTCAGGGTTTCTTAAAACTTATGAGTGTGCCCAATGCAAATTAGTTTGAAATGGAATGAAAAATGCAATTAAACATATGGTGGTTGAATGTGATATATGCTAATGTAACAAGGGTGAAATAACACTCATCCCTGGGTTGCTTGAACCCTTGCCCATTCCTATCAAGATTTAGACCAATATTTCTATGTACTTTAATAAACGGGATCCATAAACATAGAGGGAAAACATTAATATTGGCTATGGTTGATTGCCACTTCAAATATAGTCATTGTATTCCCTCAACCATCCCTATACCACCTCTATATTCACACAAATTTTCTTGGACTAGATTTTCCATCTTCATGACATTCCTTCGTCCAATGTCTCAGATCATGATGTAATCATCACTAGCCATTTTTGGATAGAACTATTTCACCACATCAACAGCCAACTAAATATGAGTTTTAGGTATCATCCCCAAATAGATAGGTGGACTAAAATTTTCAACAAATGCTTGGAAACTTTCATTTGTTACTTCAGCTTAAAAAAACAACATCAGTGGGCAAAGTGGCTCCCTCTCACCAAATGGTGGAACAATACCACCTACCACACTTCAATGAAAATGACTCCATATGAAGTAGTAAATGGTTAAGAACCACTATTGATCCTTCCATATA
This sequence comes from Torreya grandis, assembly GCA_037957365.1. Lineage (NCBI taxonomy): Eukaryota > Viridiplantae > Streptophyta > Pinopsida > Cupressales > Taxaceae > Torreya > Torreya grandis. The sequence continues at coordinate 357,252 of JARHVA010003865.1, forward strand.
TCCATATTAGTCTATAAATTCAAGCAATTGATAAGATTATTCAAACTTGGGATTATATCCTTAATACCCTATGGGGAAATCTTCATATGGCACAAAATATAATGAAATAACATGATAATTAACACCATTTTGAGTGCATTTTTCAAGTAGATAATATGGTTTTTCTTAACCCAGAGCCATGTAATCAATCCTCCCTAAAACTCAAAGGGAATCATAAGCTAGCTCTTAACTTCTATGGGCCATATAAGGTTCTCTAAAATATTGGTTTAGTTTCTTATAAGTTGGAGATCCAACCTTCTTCTTGAGTTCACCCAGTGTTTCTTGTCTCTTATCTAAATAAAGTTCTTGGCACAAATACTAGAGTGTAAACTATTTCACTATAATTTGATAATGAAGGCTCCATCATTATTGAACTAGATGTAATCCTAGATAGGTGCACATGCCAACTTCACTCTTTCTCTATCATAGAGGTTTTCATTTAGTGGCATGGAATGCAACCATAGGATACAACATGGGAACCACTATTTCATATTTAACACCAATTCCCATATCTAAAGCTTTGAGGATAATGATTTTTCTAAGAGGGAGGGGATGTTAGGAACTTGTGATACCCCTTCTCTTTATTTTTCTAGTGTAATAGTTTCTATGGACAGATATGCTTTTTAAGTCATCCCAAGAGCATTTTATTTTATCCCACATTCATGGGAAGTAGTAATTACTTAGATTATATTTAGTATATAAGTAAGTGTTGAAGCCAATGAAGGCATCCATAAATTTATTGTATTGATCTTACTCAAATGATTTGACCCCTTGAAGAGGCTAGTGATTCTACAATTTAGCCATTGTAATTCAATTTAGCTTGTTTGAGTTAATATATTGCTAATTTCATAGTTTAGTTCATGTATTTATAATTAACTACTAACTTATTCGAGAAGGATCCTCTCAAAACCTCTGGTTCACAATATGCTATTAAAAATCAAATGTTTCCCATATCATGGGTGTCTATAAGATTTAAACACCATGAAAGAATCCACTAGACATAAGAACACAACTTGTGATCTAAATACAACATTACAAAGATATAAAGCTAATAAGAAAGAAGGACAATCTCTCACTTATCCATTCCATTGAATACAAGATGAACAAGAGGATATTAAGGATTCAAATGCTGATGTTAATATTGATTTAAATAATTTATTTGAACCTGAATGGCCAATATAACCAATAAAAGACCCTATTATATAAGCTATTGAAGAAGATAAGTTTCATAACATATAAATTATAAAAAAGGAAGGGAAATTAATGATACAAGAATTTTTTTATTAGGAAAAGTATAAGATTTATCATCAACCCATTATAAATCATGTATCAAACATTGAAACTGAGGAGGTTCCCAAGTTGGCATATATAGCTGATTACTGGATAGAAGTTAAAGTTTTTGAAGCTATGCAACTCTTGTGAGGTTATCAAATGTGTTTCCCACTAAATTTTTAGAGGTATAAGGAGTTGATCCATCTATAGGTGAAATTTACATTGAACTCAAATAATGCACATGACCCATAAAGAAATGGAAATATAAGATGAATCCAAACATGAAGTTAAAAGTGAAGGATGAACTCGATAGAATACAAGATTTAGGCATAATATATGCTATAGAAAAGGTGGATTGGGTTAGTCACATGGTAATATAACCTAATAAAATAGGGGACATTAGAGTATGTGGGGATTATCACATTGTAAATTATTCATGTGTGAATGATCCATTTACAATTCCTTTCGTAGATGAAGTTTTGGAATCTATCATAGGACATGAAGTTTACTCTTTCATAGATGACTTCAATGGTTATCATAAAATACCCATTGTAGAAGAAGATAGATCTAAAATAAATTTTTATATATAATGGATATCATTTTCATACAATTTAATACTTTTTGGCCTCAAGAATGCACTTGTGGTTTTTCTTGTGTAGTGGTGACTGCATTCAAATATTTCATTCATGAATTTTAGAAGTAGATCTTGATGATTGGGAAATATTTTCTCTATTTAAATAACATTTGTCTAAAATTTTCCTCAATTTATAATTCTACCAAGATCTACACATTGCTATAAATTTAAAAATATATATATTCTTTACACATTTTAGTGTCCTGTTAGGTCATGTAGTGTGCAATGAAGGCATTTTGGTAGACCAATCTAAAATTGCAATCATTTTGAGTATGCCTCCACTAGTCAACTCCATATAAGTGTGATATTTTCTTATCCATATATGGTAAACATGGTACTATTAGAATTTTATCAAGGGATATGTATCCATTTCATCTCCATTAGAGTACTTCACAAAGGTGTGAATTTTTCCTAGACTTCTGAGTGCCAATAAGCATTTATCAAACTTAAGCAGACATTGGTCATGGTGCCTATCCTCATCTTTCTAGATTAGAAAAATCCATTTCATTTTCATGTTGATGCTTCAGGTATCATAGTTGATGATGTGCTTGTGTAATTAATAAATTGTGGACTCAACCATCCCATACATTTTTCAAGCCTAAAGTTTTATCACATATAAAAAATTCCATGACAACTGAAAGAGAAGCATTGAATATAGTTTTCACACTATATAAATTTTGAAACTATCTTATTATAACACCATTTGAAATTTTCATGGATCATCAAGGTTTGTGTTAACTATTCAATAATTGAATGCTTGGAGGATGCATTTCTATATGGTTTATGTTATTTCAAGAGTTCCAATTTTTCATTAATGTCAAGCTAGGTAGAGAAAACATGTGGAAAAATCATCTTAGGCATATTCCCAATGGTGAATAATACAAATAATTATAGGAATATTCTCTTGATGCTAATATATTTCCCATTTTTATGATCCCTAAAGTTTTTTAAGCAATCACTAACTTCCTCAAATAAGGAGTATTTCCTACACACTTCCAAGAAATATAAGAAGTATTTTATCACCAGAGCTTTGTCATACACCATAATTAGTGGGATTTTATATCATTTAGGGAAGGATGAATTACTATGTAGGATATTTATAGAACAAGAATGACCATATCTCTTATAGGAGACATGCTAAGGAATTGTAGGATGACATTTTTTTAGAGAAGTTGCTACCAATAATTTATTACAAAGTGGGTTATGGTAGTCAAATATTTTTTAGGATGCACATAGAGTAGCGTAACACTATGGCATATGCCAATGCATGGGTAAACCACTCTAAAGAGATGAGATTCCATTATAGCCTTTATTAGCTGAACAACCTTCTGAACAATGTGGAATTGAATTTTTTAGACCTATCAATCCACTAATTAAATAGAGTAAAGCAAGGTATATTATAAATGTGATTGATTATTTTACCAAATGGGTTAAAGCTATTGTGACACCTAGTTGTAGTATAAAGGATGTAATAAAGTTTATTTATGAGAAAATTATTAAAAGGTTTCGGTGCCCCATCAAGATAATTAGCAATCAAGGAACACACTTCATAAACATAACAACACCATTTTGGATCTTATTGAATAATTCATGATTTATCATCATAAAAGTATTGTGTACCATCTAGAAGTTAATGGCCAAATTAAGGCTTCTAATAAAGTGTTGGGTAAAATGTTTACAAAGATATGCAATGTCAAAAGAGATGATTGGGAAGATAACATTGCTGAAATTTTATGAGAATATCACATGCATTATAATAGAGATACAAATTTTACTCCATTTCAATTAGTTTATGGGCTTGAAGCAGTTATGCCAATGGAATATTTGGTACCTATTCTATGCATTACAATGGTCATGAGATTAGGAAATTATGAGTCTCTCTCCAACAAACTTATTAAACTAAATAAAATGGATGAATATTAATGCAAAACATCTTAGATGTAGGAATTTCATAAGCAAAGATAAAAATCATGGCATGATAGGAATCTACACCATAATGAATTTCATAAATATCAACCAATTTTTTTATATGATATTCATTTTAGAGAATTTCCTAGCAAATTATAGATTAGATTGAAAGGCCCTTATGATATACATAAAATATCATAAAAAGGAACCATTATTTTGAGATATTTATAGGGAACTATTTTTCTAGGGTGGGTGAATGGATATAGGCTTAATCCCTACTACCAAAAGTCTTAATTGATCTCATTTTTAACTAAGTGGGTGCTAAGTAGTATTGAGTAGATTATAATTTCTCATTTCTTCATGTTTATGTGTTTCTTTTTCTTTGTGTGTGTGTGTTTATAGATGATCTCTTCAGTACCATAGAGAAACCAAGATACCAAGTATAGCATGCCATAACCATGCATATGAGAATTTATAGGCACCATTATGGATATCAATAGGAGCAAAAGAAAGTAATTAATTCTAGAAAATATACGGACAAGTCACATCAACAAGATCTTCATCATATAATGGTCATCCCCAAGAATTTAATGCCAAATTCAAGGTTCAATTAACTTAATCTAAATTAGTGACCCATCAACATAATTCACTCATAATCTTGTATGAAAAAAAAATAGCATAATGGTATATCTTCACACATATGCCAATGACTATCTTAATTACTAGATGAAATAAGATTTTCCACATCAACCATTGATTTCATGTCAAATAGATAGGTAAGGATGACATTTATGTAAAATCTAATAGGCATGAAATCTATAAAGGCCTAATATCATGAACCAAGTCTATATTTCATCCTTGCAAATATTTTTGTGTCACGAAATTTCAAAGAGCCAAGCTAAGTATACTATGAAGAGAACCAACAAAACTCAAGTTTATCACTCAAAAATCATGTATACTTCAAAACTCATCAGGGGTTTGATAAACACATAAAAAGAAGTAATGGTTATCGATATGGAACTAAGGCAAACAAAATTTAATGATTAAGATCTATTTTATTTCCTTTGAGTATCAAAGTAAAATCTATTTCACCCAGACCCCATTGATGTTGCACAACCACTGGCTCTCATAACTCTACACCACTTCTAAAATATTGATGTTAAGTGACTACTTTGAATGCCAAATTTTGATGACTTGGGGGAGATTTTTCAAGTCTTTCTTGGCTGATATAATGATGATAACATTTACCTTGGCTCAAACACCACCATTGTCATCAACATAAAAGTCATGGCATGAGTTTTGTGCATGTATATATGAGGGGACTCCCTTGCTCCATACAATATGAGAATGTTGCATATTATCTAAGAGGTTAGAGATTTGTATGATTGGGTATCAAGAGGCATCCTAATTGAATAAATTAATGATGAACTAGTGCACATCCTCATTAAATGCATCACATGGAGTTTATATTAGATGACCAACTTTGTAAAACAAATTCCAAAAGGGTTCATGGACATCAGCCACCACATGATCCACTAGAATGATTAGTTTAATTGGATATAATAATTCATTTAGGATCTACTCACAAACATTTATATTTGTCACACATCTCCCAAGTAGACATTATATTACCAATTCCTCATTTTTATTTTATGCTTTACATTATGGAAGCCATTAGAAGGAGAAATACACCCTGACATCGACTATTGGCCAGTGTATTAATTCCCTAACATGATCTAGGAAAATGAATGTAGAGACCTAGCTCATGAGGGTAAATTCAAATCATGGTGGGAGGAGTGTTTGGATTTGATCAACACACATCCTTATGTGCCACTAATGTAATTTATTCCTTGGTCCAACATGTAGTTTTCACCTTGTAATTGAAAGGTGTATTCATATACATCCATTAGTTGTTGAGGTCTCCCTTTGGACCTCTACCATTCTTTGTCACCATGGCCATCATGTAAGCTAAATTTTACAAACAAAAATATTTCATATCCAAATGTGCAACACCACTTTAATCCATACCACTTGGCATAAACATCCTTTTAGTCTATCAATAATAAAAATCCACCAATTCATAGCCATAGAAGGGAAAGCACTAACTTTCCATCAAGCATCAATATGTGTCTACTTCATTAAAATACAAGACAAGGATCATGATGACCTAGTTAGATGATCCTAAGGTTCCCTAGATCATAATCTCATTTAACTTTCCATAGATGGTCACAAATGAATAAGAAGTCTACCAAGTAAAGGTTGCTAATATGGTCAAAGACTTATACAATAGAGAGGAAGAGTACGCATTATTCTTTTTAAAGGTTGTGCACATGGTTCAAGTACATAAAAAGGTTCATCTAAATATGTGGGTGGACCTAACACCATGCATTACATCCATCATCATCGATACTATGTAAGAAGTAGAGAATCTATAATGAAGGGTGGAATTCTTTAGGTAGAAACCTTCTACCACCTTTATAGTTGATGATGTCTTTATGTCAGTACCAAAAATCCCACTAGAGTCCTTTGTGCATAGAACATAAAATAGGCATGAAGTTAGGGTCTTACATATCCTTAAAAAATAGACATTCAATTGCCCATCCATGACATAAGAAGTACATCCTACCCATCCTCCATTTCACCACCACCTAAACATACATTGGTCACCCTCAAACAAAATAAATCATGTGTCTAGATTTGTGGTCCAACTAAGCAATATTCTGTCATCACCATAAGATCAAGAGGTCAAAGAGCTCATACTCAAGCAACACATAATATAAGAACAAAAAGATTCAATGGAAAAAGTAGATTGCATATTATAATAGTGATTTATAAAGGAGGAAAAGAGAAGACACAAGGAGGAGGCTTAATAACAATAGCAACAATAAGTAATTCAACAAGCCAAAGAATATGAGGCTATACAAAAGGCCTAAGACATAGAGGATAATTTATAGAAAGCCATAAAAGTGGATAAGAAGGCATAAGAAGATATCAACATATCTAATAAAGCATAGGATGTGAAAGCACAAAAGCACAAAGAAGTTAAACCTACTACTAAGGCTAAGGTAGATAAAGAAAAATAGAAATAGGATGTAGTACCATAGGCACAAAATGCCATGACATCTTCCATGTGTTCATAGTACAAATATGTGTAAGTTATAAAAAAGAATAAAGAATAATAAGATGAATCCCTACACCAATAGTAGGCACAAGCACAAGTTATGGCTAAACAAGCCAAGGCTACTGACCTAGAGGAGAAAAAGAAAGAAGAATGCATAGAAGCTATAGGAAAAGGAAGAAAAAACTAAATAATAAGTTGTAAGAAGATATAAACAAGAGATAAAAGGAGGAATTTAAAATAAAATAGGCTAAAGACACTACACAATAACTCAAGCTTGTAGTAAAGGCCATGACATAGAAATAAAAGGTACTTAAGCAATAATAGGCTAAAGCAAATTAGCTAGAATAAGAGGAAGAAAAATTTGTAGCTCAAATTGGTCCATAACTTCCAAAATTTACCTTAGGAGGAGTTTGGTTGTAAAACATCCTGACTATGGGTGCTTGATGCACCACTTTCTCTCTCCCACTTAAGGCAATGCCCTGACTTGACCAATCAATGACTTTAATCACATTAGTATCACTCCCCCTCTAGTAGGAAGCATCATTGGATGTCTCTAGACTCCCATTAAAGAAACAACTTAAAGGCACAACAAAATGTCAATATTCTATTACACAAAAGGATGCCTCTTTGGAGTTAGAAATGGATCAATCTAAGGTAGAGTGTTAATTGAAAGATTACCTCCATGAATATTTTAAGATAATATAGGATGGCTATCTTGAGTTTTTTACTTGAGCATTATCAACCAAGTCATGTCTGACCAATGTAGACTCAAGACTCTAGTCTCTGAGTTAACTAAGGACTAGTGCATAGTCTAGAAACTCGACACAGTCAACACATTAGGATAAGATGTGAAGACCGAGGTTAAAACCCTCATCACTTTATTAGAGGAGTATCAAGGAATGTTAGATAGTATTTGATTTTAAGAACAACAAGTCATATGAAACTTGTTGGATTTGAAGCAATAATTGAATAATTCCTTACCTAGTTCCAGTGTAGACTTCACCATGGACACCACCACCAAAGAAATGATGAGTATCCATACTACCTATATGTAATATAAGTATGGATCACTTTAGGAGTCAATAAAATCTAGGGATAATATATGCAACAACATTCTCAAGTAGTAGAGTCAACTTCTGCATAGTTCCTTCATCAGTTTCCAATCTTAATATAATATCAACAGGATGGAGTAGCTAAGTGGAGTGATTAAAACTAGGGTCAAAAACACCAAGGAAACAATGATCATAACTAATGACATAGATTTAAAGTAGATAATTGGTTAACATGATCCATTAAGCACCCTATTATGGATGATCCAAGAATTCATGTTAGACTAGCATACTTACAAGACTAATTTGACTCCCTTTTCTAGTGACATTACCTAGACTCTTAACATACCTTCATACAATATACCTTAAGAGCTCCAACACGTCATCACTTGGTATAAATCTATGTATTCTAAGGCCAATGACTCTTCTGGTTAGTCATCTTTTGTGTATGTGCCACCTCCATCAAGTTAAGTATTGTGTAGAGTATGAACTTTTTAAAAAAATTTATAGCATTTTGTATTTGGGATGACTTAGTAAGACAAGTGGGGCTAGGATGGTTTAAACCCCATAAAGTGTGGGCACCTAGTTAAGCTAGCCTAATAAAAACCTAAAAGTGTGGTAGGTTGGTATGCTACTTAATTAAAAACCTAAAAGGGTAGCTAAGTAGTTTACAAGAGGTGAAATCCAAAACTTGCACCTTGAGTGATTATTGTGGCTCTTACTAATCTAACCATTTCTTTAACCTCTACTCACTTATACAGTTTTTAAGATTCTATAACTTTGTCTTGAGATGAGACAACAGTTTAAGTCTGGGAAAGTGTTGGGAAAAGAATTTGAATTGTAAAGCTACACAGGATATTTGTCTAATATTCATTCATTATGTACTCATTTTTTCATGTATAAGTCTATTTCATCTTATCTCCATGACTTTTAGTAGTTTAAAAAATAAACATACTCCACTTTTGGCACCAAATATGATAATAACATGAATAATAATAGATTACAAACATATTATTAGAATTTGAGATTAGATCAATAAAGACTTATTTGGTTATGGTTACATGTGGTATTTCTTACTTTTTTCCTTGTGTGCATTTTCATGTATAATGCTTGCGTACTTTATATCTAATTTAGTCTAAATACTCTATTTATGTTAATGAATCACTAGTTTTATTACTCTCTACTCAATATATAATAATTCATATTTATTATGTTTATGTTTTCCAACCTTTTGTATGAATATGATGCCCTATACTATTCACTAAATTATAACCTAGCTATCCTTATCCTTAGCATGTTCTGATGCTTCATGAACTCCACTAATAAAATAGTGTTGTTGTGAGAAAGTCTAGTTGGCAGTGTGTCTTGTGAAAAGCTTATGAGTATTGAAGGAATATAGTATGAAATAGAATATTTTAGTGGTTGTGAATCTTGTTTTCTTGTTTCCACTATTGACAAATGAATAAGTAGTAGGCCTTTGAGGTCAAGTGCTTAAGTAGCCTAATCCTAATCATGGCATGAAGAGACACTATGAGAAGGTATGAATATGGTGGCTTGGTGAGACAATTGTACATAGGTATGAGTGGTTGTATAAGGTTTCTTAATCATGAATATGATTTATTTGATCACTCATGAGAGTCTCAAGGTGATCATATAGGGGTAGGACATTGAGATCAAGTCTAAAACTAGACCACTTCTAGACCATGCCTAGTTTAATGACATATCATCATCTATTATCAAGGCATGTGAAGGATGTATGGAAGTTTTTAAGCATGAAATAAGTTTATTTAGTTTTTTTTTAGGTGTATATTACATGGAAAGAGGCATGAAGGCCATTTTTAAGGCCTAATGTGGTTTGCAGGTCAATGTCTAAAAAGCAAAGAGAGAAGTGTGACCTAATGAGGGGTCATGTTTTGATCTCATATAATAATTATCAGAGTTTATTTATGTTTTTTCATGTATTCTAACCAAGTTTAAGGTCATGTTTTGTAGGAAAAGTTATGAAAATGTGTTTGGAGGTCTCTTGAGTGTGTAGAATGGAGGGTTCTCAACCCAATAAGGATTTTCTTGTGTTTTTTAGCTTGGTAAACCTATGCATGGGAATATAATTTATTCATGGTATATATTTAAGGGTACCAATTCAAAATTCTAGGAATTATTTTTTTATTGATGGGATATGCTTTATGAATGATCATTAAGAGTGGAAATAGGTTTAAACCCTCCTAAAACCCCAATAAGAACCTGATGTTGAAGATGTTACTTAAAATTGATTAATATGGATTGGTATGATTATTTAATATATTTTATATTTTAATATACTCTTCCAATTATCTCTAGGTGATACTAGTTAGAGAGAAGAGAGAAAAAGTGTTGAGTTACAGCCTTGTTTCTGAATAAGTTATTGTAGAAGTTAAAATTTAAATGAGACTTATTAAAAAAATGGATGGAGGAATAAGGTAGATAATAATGTTTCATGGCCATGAAATTTTATTTATATTTTATATCCCTAAAGTGTGCTAAATTAGTCATCCAAGTTAGCTAGTCGCTAACAGGCCAGATGGTGCAAATAGTGAAAAACCTAGGCAATAATGAGAAGATGAATATGAATGTGTTATCATGATAGAGTGATGAAATAAAGTGAATGGAAATGTTTTTTGGGGATTTTATTTCCTATTAATTTTTTTTATAAATATTTTAATTTAGGTACAGTGATGAAAATGATGAAGCCAAAATGTCTTGTCTGGCTTATGAGGACTATGTGTAATGAGGTTAATAAATTGGTCTATAATACAAATAGTTGCCACTAGACCATATGATTTTTATATTTTAATATTGTTTTTATATGTTATAGGATCATATAATTTTATAATAATTATTTTAAATTAGTCATCCAAGTGTTGAAGGTCAATGTCACCATGACTATGCTTTAAGGTAAATTGGTAGTTCTAAGTAAGCAAGTTACAGTGACAAGTTTGAATATCTATGCCTTGAGTTGAAACATATAATTCATATGGTGTTTTATTTTTTGAATTTAAATTATTTTTCATGATTTTTTAAATCTTTTAATTTAGATTAAGAGGTTGAAATTTTAAATTAAAAATGGTGTGTCTAATTCATGGAAGATTGTGTGAGATAAGGTCAGAAGATTGGTCTACATGACCAATGTTTGATATTAAATATTGTGTTTTTTGTGATTTAAGTTGTTTAAATTATGTTATATAATATTTTAAATGTATTTAGGAAAATTTAAATTGTCCTTTTAGTTGTTTTATGTCAAGTAGTTTCATGAATGGCTTTTGACAATCCTGGCAGTTCTAAATGAGCATATTGAAGAAATGATTTTAACTCTTTTCCCCATAAATTGAAGTTTTTAAATCATATGATGATGAAAATTAGGTAATATATACAATTTATATTCAATTTTTTGATAATTTTTATTGTATTAAGTGATTTTTATCTTCAGTATTAAAACATAGATTTTTGGTGTACACAGGCCTAATAGGACTAAGTACCAGTGAGGGGTTTCAAGTTGTGATGTTTTTTTTTTTTTTTTATTGTTGAGAATATAATAAATAATTTTGGGTATATATAATTTTTATATGATATGTTCCTACCATGTTTTAAGTTTTAAATTTTTCTAAGAAAGGCAAAGATTAATGGGTCCTAAAATAGACCTAATGGAATTAGGTCTTCATGAGACCTACAAGTTAAATGAGGTCTAATAGAGTTGTGATAGACCAAAATGGACTAAATATTAATTTTATTAATTTTTATTATATGTCCTAAGACATATTTTATGTCCAACCTAATATGTTAAGGGTGAATATTTTAATAAGTGACATATGAATAAGGAATGGTATATATACAAGGTAGTTTTAAGCCTATTTGTAAAGTAAGAGAGAAAGCAAATGAAATAACATATTATCAAGTATAAGGAGGTATTTTATAACATTATATGAGTATAAATGATCTATAATTAATATCTAGTAGTGTTTTTTCATATGAATAATAAGGTTATATGACTAATATATTTTGAATAGACTAAATTGAGTGAAGAAACCTAGAAGGTAGTTTGAGAGGTATAGAAGAATGAGAAGATATAAAGAAGATGATCATCATATATTGAGTAAAAAACATTTTTTTTTAATTTGACCAAAAATTTTAGGTGGATGAGTTGGTACTGAGTCATCTAGGGTGTTGATGCTTGTTAAATCCTAGTTGAGTGGGTGTTTGACTAATTGGGGTTGGTTCTCTATGTGGAGTTTATGCTTCCCTAAAGATTGGTTTTTGTCTTATATGAATGTATTCCATTTGTATATATCAATGGATTTTATTCCCCTTGAGGGTTTCCCATATATGTAATGGGTTATCTTGTTTCATGATTTTGTATGGTTGCATATGCTTTAATAGATGTTCATGTTTGTATGAATGGTTCATGTATGATTAAGTGGAATTGAATGAATGTTTTTAAGACACTGATTCATCCCCCCTAGTGATTGTGTTTTCAATAGAATTTTTGTGGTTTTTTTAATTTCTAAAAGGATGAGTCACCACTTTTGATGACCTATCATAGAAAAATGTTAAACATTTCTCCTACAAAATGGAGCACAAATTAAATATGGTTGATTTATGTAATGCTAAATAGTATGGTGGAGAATATTCTCAAAATTATTGAAACTATGGATGGCCATAGCTAGTCATTTCCCACACAATTTTTTAGATAAATAATTAGCTGGTATTTTTATACAAAACCTAAATTTTAAGGTTGCCTATAATCTACAATTTCATTATGTAAACACATTTGAATAAATCATAAATAAAGTGTTACAAATTAAAAAGGCACTTATTGATAAGGGTATAGTTAAGATATGCTCTCAAAGCCAACCACCATCTAAAACTTAAGTTCTAATTCAAGTAAGCATATTCAAAAAACCTAAGACCTTCAATAAAAATAAAAACATGGTTGATAATGGGATCACAGAAGCAAGGCTTGTTCAAATGGTACAACTATTGCCTACCTAAAATACCCCACCTAATCCACCACTCACACTAAAAATATTTCACCCATGAAGAGGATATTTACAAAATAGAGTTTTTAGTGACCTTAGGAGCCCATTGAGGTGATTTTTCAAAAAATAGTTGTAACTAATATAATTTTTTAGCCAATTATAAAACCCTTTCCATAAGGTCCACTCAAGCTAGCATGGTACTAAAAGAATGATTACCATCATTTTTTTGGCCATTTAATCTATAGATGCAAGTAAATAAGTCATGTTATCCAATATTTTATCAAAAATGGAGAAATTGACTTAGATAAAAGAGTTTCCAATACCAACCAAAACATGGGTATCTACAAAGATCCATTTCCCAAAGCACAACAATATTTATTATTATTTTTTTGTTGATTATTCTTATAGAGGAAAGGGATTAGAATTAAACACAAGGTTAAAATCAAAACCAAGTTAATCATAATAATGATCTTGATTCCTAATCCACCCATATTGATTATCATAATATCCCATATGGTAATGGCAATGTCATAAGATGTGTTACAAATAATTACATTAATAGTATTAATCTCACTTCTCATCTTCCATATAACACTTGTCAAAGTGTTGGTCCTTCTATTTTATTACCCCCACATTTACCTTTAATTAATTCCATACTAAGTTGAAGCAACTTAATTTCACCTTGGCCTTCATAAATTACTATTCCTAGACCTTCACCTAATCCCTCTAATTTAGGTAACTCCTTCCCAAATTAAAACTATGTAGTCATAACTAGACATCCAAGAGTTACTCTCTAATACACTTCATCTTCCTATAATACCAATGCCATTCAAGATTCTACACCTTATAAATCCAAACCATCTCACCATCCTATTAATAATTAGTATGATATTTTTGACTAGTTAATAAAAACACCTACACATATTTACATAATGGATCTCTTGTATACATAGAATTCTATACAAAAATATTGAATGATATTACCTAATAGTATCAAGTACCAAATGAAATTAATCCTACCCAATTTAAATTATTTATGGTACATTTATATCCAAGTAAGTAGGTTAAATTTGATCAAAGTGAAATGTCATCCCTTTCTCCCTTACACAATAATCCTATGTATATTGAAGGCATAATTTCCCACCAAAAAATCAAGTGCATTGTCATAGATAATGGTTTAAGATTAAATATTTATTCATTGAAACTATTCCAACACTTAAGATATACAACACTAGATATGTATCAAAATACCATCACTATCAAAGCCTATGATAATGTATAAAGAGAGTCTCTAAATACCATTTATTTGTTGATCAATATTGGGCATGTCACCCATGACACCCTATACCATATCATTGATATAGAGTTGACCTATAATCTTCTTATTGGTCATCCTTAGATCTATGAATTAAGGGAAGTACCTTCCACACTATACCAATGTATCAAACTCCTTCACTCCATATTATAGGTCACTATTCTTGTATATTTGTATTCATACCAATATTGTAAAAACCTAGAAGTTGAGTATGAAAACTACAATTATTATCCTAGCACTGAATTTGTAGACAAAAAGAACAAAAAATCAGTTCATGAATCTCCTAAATTTAATTACATTGACCCAAATGACCTAAATTACACTTGTTCAAACCCACATCCTCTATCAATTTCATCTCATTTCACCATTAAGATACAAGCATTTCCACATACATAATCCAAGATGTTTTTCACATTAGAAAATTCCCTAAATCTCTGAAATCCTATGAAATATCCAAGGCAACATATATTATTCATAGGCCCAACTTGATATGGCAAAATAAAACTGATTATTATCAAAAAATGGTGCTTTTGTTTATAAAGGATACATCACCAAATAAATATTGACCTACCAATTTTGAAGTATATCAATTATATGGTGATGGTTTTTCTACATGCTTTCAAATTACTAAATACCCCATTCCTAAAAAAATAATAGATGATAAATACTATAAAGATAAATTTATAGGGTAAAAATAACAAGGTATTATTGAACCCATTCCTATGGAAAAACATACAAGAAACTAAGGTCTTAGATTCACATTGCTTGGGGGTGACCCCTTGAATTTTGAAAGTGATACTAATTTATTGACTAATGATGAAACTTTTGGTAGTGATGCAACATCCCATTATATCACATACAATGATCATGTCAATACCAAATTATTTGATACCAATGTCATCCTCACTTTCATATCTCATATTGCTCTTTCCTTCTATTATCCTAACCTAATAGATTGGAACCAACAAGATTCTATTACACCATTAGATAAATTTTAAAATGAAGAGTCCATTTTATAGTTCATGGGTATTTGAGATGGGTTTATAATTTTTGATCATAAATAATTATTCAACATCACACTGGACCTTGTTTCTTACTTTGGAGAGAAGGCAAACTTCCTTAGTCATGAAAAAAGTAAGACATCAAGATCCTCTAGTGAAAACCTCTTTGAGGTGCCTTTGGAGTAGGGAAAAAGTAAATAAAAATACAAGTCCATTGGTGAAAACCTATTTTATACACCCTTGTATGGGATGTTTACTTACCTCCATAGGAATCTCAGTGTCCTCTAAGTCCAAGTATTACAATTGGTTCTGACATCAGTTCTAAGGAATAGTGAGTATTTAAGCAATTGACTCACAACTTTCCATATTAGTTTTTTAATTGTCTATTTATAGACATGGTCAATTATAATTATTATTGTATGGGTGAGTATTATGGATCATAAACTTCTAAATAATATTAATTTCCTTAATTACCAACCATTATTGAAGATGGTTCTGCACGACTTGTGGAAGATACCACAGAAGTAAGCATTGGCACTTATGATGATCCAAAGATAATTCACTTAGGTGAATCCCTAATTATTAAGGAATATAAATTAATTATTTTTATTTTAAATTGAATTCATTGACATATTCACATGATCCTATGTATACATGATAGGTTTAGATCAATCTTTAGCTGCATATCATCTTATTATGCATCTATATGCTAAACTTATCAAATGAAAGCTACAAAAATGTATATTAATATTACTATCTTAGTTAATAAATAATTATAAAACCCATTAAGAGATGAGTTTCATTAGGTAAATTTATTACTAAAATTGGATATTAAACATTTTTCTAGTAAGTAACAAATCACAATGGATTCTCTTATGTACTAATTTCAAATATATCAATAAAACTTTCCCTAAGGATGACTTCACCTTACCAAACATATACATGATAGTAAACTCAATGGTAGGATATGATATTTTTTCCCTCATAGATATATTCTCAAGATATAATTATATAAAATATTTCATCTAAATACCAACATAAAACATAATGCACCACTTCATGGGAAACATTTTTTTATCAAGTAATGTCATTTGGATTAAAGAATGTCAATGAAACATAATAACATGCCATGACTATCATCTTTCATGACATGATGCATGAAATTATTTAAGAATATGTGGATGAAATCATATCCAAGTCAAAGACACATATAATATACCCTAAATTTTTTTGAATAATCTTTGAGACACTTCATGAATATAAGGTACACCTCAATCTTAAGAAGTGCATCTTTGGAGTTACCTCTATAAAATTACTAGGGTTCATTATACCATGTAGTGGAATCAAATTTTATCCTACTAAGGTTAAATATATTGTGTAAATTCCTCATCCCTCTAATATAAAGTGGTGTCATAGCTTGAAGGGAAATATTTAGTCCATTCGTCATTTTATTTTATAACTATTAGATAGGTATCATACTTTTAATTGCCTTTTGAATAAAGGTGTCACAGTATAATGGGATACAAGTTATTAGAAACATTTTGAATAATTGAAGACCTATTTGGCCAGTCCACTAGTATTTATCCCACCTATATCAAGGAAATCATTATTCCTTTACATCTCATTACCATAACATGTATTAGGAACAATTCTAGCTCATCATGATAAACATGACAAGGAGAACATAGTTTAGTATTTGAGTAGTACAATTGTTTCTTATGATAAAAATTATTATCCAATCGAAAAAAATTATTTATAAATGGTGTTAACCTATAAAAATATCTAAAACTACATGTTAAATAATAAAAAACATTGTTATATCCAAGATTGATCCCCTCAAATATATATTATCCAAGGCAACCATAATAGCTTGCATGACCAAGTGGGTAATGTTGCTAAGTGAGTTTGATATTCAATATTAAAACTATAAATTTATTAAGGATCAATTAATTATATATATATATACTTGCTAAATATCCCCTATTAAACATCAAGCCCCTCACTTTTGATTTCCCAGAGGTGTCCATCTTGACCCTAGAATAAGTGGCCATTGAATCCAAACAATGGAAACTATACTATAATTTTGTGGATTTGGGGTTGGAATTTTAGTCATTACACCCCAGGGGGATCTTATTCCCAAGATGTTTCACATTGGTTTTCACTACACCAACAACATGGCATAATATGAAGCACTCTTTATAGGACTTTATCTCGTTGTATAGTGGAACATTTAGTAGTTAAGGGTATATGGGGATTCCTAATTGATCATTAATTAGGATGAAAAAAATACCAAAAAAAAGATGAGAATTTTGTATCTTAAAAAGGTGTGGTAAAAAACCTAACCAACATTTTAAATCTATTCTATTTTATTAGATACTATGGGCCACTAATAGATCAATAGATACAATGGAAATAATTGGATCCATGATAGCAGTGACTAATAATGTCAAAGTATTGATTTATTAATGAGAACCTTCTTCAACTAGTCTATGTATAGCCAAATTTTGAGATGGTATATTATTTTTTTGATCCCAACTCCCCTTGGTACCAAGACCTATATGCCTACCTCCAAGACCAAATTATTCCTACTAACCTATCCTAGTTCAAATGCAAATCCTTCCTTCATAATGTTTCCCATTACACCTTCCTTGGTAACACACTCTATCATAGAGGCTATGATGGAATATTTATTCATTTTTTAAATTCAATAAAATATGAGTTAGTGCTTAGATAGGTACATGAAGCAATTTATGGGGCCCACACTAGTGGTATGGTCATGGATAATAAACTCCTACAAGCAGGATACTATTGGCCAAAAATGGAGATATATGCCTATACATATGTTAAGAAATGTATTTCATATTAAAATCATGGATATTTGATCCACACTCATTCAAGAACACTTTAATTAATCACAACATCATGGCCATTTTCTACATGGGGATTTAATCTTATAGGGAAAATAAACCCCACTTACTTTAATGGCCATAAGCATATCCTCACTACAATATTATATTTTATTAAGTGGATATAGGCCTTTCCTCTCACTTATGTAGCTATAAATTAGATTTAAAAATTTATCTAATATCACCTTATATTTGACAATGGCATTCCCTCCAATATTATATTTGATAATGGTGGACCATTCAAAAACAAGGATGTAAAATCCCTTTGTACCCAATTCTATATTACACATAAAATATCCACACCATATTTCCCCCAAGGTAATGGCCAAACTGAGTCATATACTAAAACCATTGTTAATATTCTTAAGAATATTATCAATGACATTGGCCATAATTGACACTTGCAATTATTCCTAGCCCTATGGGCTTGCCGTACTATTACTTTTATACATATAGGTGTTATTTGATATTTCCCTAGTTCTTGGATCTGAAGCTATCATCCTTATAGAGATCAATTTACCCTTTTTACAAATATCCATGTAGAATATAATTAATGATGAATATTATTGACTCACAAGATTACAAGAGCTAGATATCCTAGATGAGAAATAACTAGAAGTAATAAATCATTTGATATCCTATCAAAATCAACTACATCATAGTTATAAAAAACATATTCTTCATAGAGAGTTTGAAATTGGTGATTCAATACTAAAATAGAATCATAAGAATACCAACATTAAGCATAAAAATAAAGGCATGTTTGGGGCCAATTGTTTGGGTCCATACATTATTACTACAAATTATGGTTCCAAGGTATACCAACTAGAAACACCATATAGAAAAGAGATCAAGAAGACTATGAACAATTTTTATCTCAAGTGTTTCCATAATTGATTGGTTTGAACCATTGTCTATGAGATCCTTCACTTGGGAGAATCCATTTTGTACTCACCCATTTCCCTTTATTTTATTTTCCCTTGGGTAATTCTAGTCCTTTCTCCCATTTCCTATTACCCTTATGATCTTGATTAAAACTAATAGGTGTTATACATAGATTTAAAGAACATTTCTAAAAGAATTTTATATTGATCAAACTCAATAACCTCTTTGTTGACAAGTGTATCAGGGTACATCAATATGTGTTTTACCTACTTGACACATGAGATAGATTATATTCAATTATTATAATTACCTTTCCCCTACTTATTTCCTATTGTGTGTCTTCCTATTCCTATTTAGTTTTGTGTGTTATTTCCCTTTGCTTCAAGTTTTTTGGTTGGTTCATGAACTTATTAGTAAAGCTAGTTTAGTTATTATTTAATATCCTACTTAAGGGTTTTTCCTTTGCTATATGGTTGATTGTAGATTTGTGAATATTTCCTTGATTTCCTTATTCCAAAAAACACCAAAACATTGAAAATACCCAAAACTCCTAAATAAATAAAAATTCAAGAAAAGGCTTAAAATCTCTAAAAGGGATATAAAGACACAAAAAAAAATTGGACTTCTTGTCATCTTGTTCATTGGTATCCCTTGATTCTATTATGGGTGGGAACCACTTATCAAATATATTTCATTTCTAGTTGCCATTACCATTTCTTCATTATCCTCCCAATCCTGGGATAACTATAATGGCTTGAGGTCCACATGGACTATGTAGGTAGTTCTTGGATCCATGGTGCATCTCGAGTCAGCTTAGCCACACTTCATTCCCACTCTATTTTCCCTGGTTCAACCATTGTATTACGCTCTCACAATTTTGTGAGTAACCACTATCTTATGCTATTTTCATTTTTCAAACAACCAATGTCTTACACTCTCACCATTTTACAAGAAACCATTATTTCATGTTCTCATCATTTTTTAACAACCATTGTCTTACACTCTCATTATTTTATGAGCAACCATTTTCTTACACACTTACCATTTTGTGATCCATTCCTATTTTTCCTGTATAAATCATTTTTCTCTTTGTCCTTGATTTTATTATTTCCCACTTCATAGGAGAACTAAATTAGTGTGAGGTCCATATAGACTATGTAGGTAGCATCCATTTTCATGGGGAATTTCAGGGTAGCTCAACCACCCCTTCCTTATTATTATATTCCCCCTTTATATGACCTAATCATCAATTAATGTTATCCATTATCCCCTTAGATTTGGGGAAACATATCCAATCATAACATCTTCCTATCCCATAGGCACAATTGATTGATTACCCACATTGATTATTACTTTTTGCCTTGTATTTTTATGTATTTAGTTTGAATGCTTGATTGTTTTATTATTTATGTTTAGTATAACATATTTTACACTTGATTCTTAATTTTTAATATATTGGTGTTTATTTTTTACACTTGTATTTACACTTTTGTAGTTTGTATTTTGCTCATTGCATTATGTTTTACACTTAGGTCTTGATGTTCTATATCACAATCCTAAGTTTTAAGATATTTGCACCTAAATGAGTCCTTACACAATTGACAAATAATGTTATCAAAAGTCGTTCATACTTATGGTGCATATTATCATTTATAACATTAAAAAAAACCAAGTGCTTAAGTCTTGTACACAAATATTGTGTCGAGACATAATCAAGGGATTATTATTATTATTTTTATAATCACATGACATAATTTGGATCAACATGGCTATCTCTATGTTAATTAAGGATGTGAATATCCTAAATAATCATATACCAACTAGTCATACTAAATATCACATCCATGAAACAAATATTGGTAATTTAATATTCCCATGGTTATTTGTAATTTAATTTATGGTAAATTGTTAGTAGGTTATATTGTTATTTGGTTGTCAATCATATATATTGTTGTAACAATAATATATCATATATAGTTTATAGGTTAGTTGTTGAGATATGATATGATGCACCATATTTAGAGGGAAGACATGTCCTATATATTTGTATGTCATGGAGGATTTTGTAAGAGAGTATAATATAATAATATATTATGTGTTTAAATATTAACCTCTTATATTTTTTTGTTTCTAGTCTTCATGAGATAAATATTTGCATAAGATCCACTAATCCTTATCAGTGGTATCATAATAGTTTATGATCTTACTCCTAATGGAATCATATCATTATTTTTAGGGGATAGTGGTTTTGTGCTTCATCCCCATGAATGAGAGTCATTATTAGCCGTGAGAATGAAAATAGTATTTATATATTTTTTAAACTAGTGTATGAAATACTATGTTATATATTATAGCTTCATATATAAATGTGTGCCTGTTATGCCCAAATATTTCTATAAATTATCAATAGATCTACCTCTGTATAGCTTTTTAATACACTATCACCCTCCAAATTCATTTCTCTTAAATGGAATTAGTTTATGGTTATTCTGTATATGGACATACTAATTATTAGAATAGATACCAATATATACATTAACTTTTAAGAATAGGAAGAGGTATGAAGAATATTTATTTGAACTAAGACTATGCACCTTGGCATATGTAATTTCTTCATTATTAAATGCATCTAGGTATATTTATTGTTCATTGAATTCCATTTTAGTGTATTTGTGATTAATTCAAATTACAACATATTTATGATATTTATAGTATTATTGAACATGTATACCAATATTGCATTCTATTAGATTATTCCTATGTATATACTCAGTTTCATTCATGCCACATTTCATTCTATAGATTAGTAATATTCCACATTCATTCTCTAACTATCTTCAAATTGGCAAGTTATCCAGACTTCTTTGTTGACCCTCTAGGTCACCCTAGCCTACGTAGAGTTCATAAGATGACATGAAAAAGTTTTTCATACTTGCATAGTGATGGGTCCCTCAGAAAAGGATTGTGCATAACATCCCCCACAAGTACCCAAAGTTAGCAATCAACACAGATCTGTACCATAGACAAGTGTCTATAGGCATCTAGGAGTAAAAATTCATTGTGTATCCCACATGAATATTTATGTGCCCTTATTAGTAACATAGAATTAAACACATGCATAATTCATACATGTGATTTCCCTAAGCTCTAGGTAGTGTTTGGTAAGGAAGTGTATAGAGCATAGACTCCAATTATGTTCATGTATGTGAGATTTTTATTTATCTTGTGAGCTATTCTTCAAGGAACTTCTTAATTATAAGAGATAAGATTCCTACACTCAAATGTAAAAATTTGCATCTATGCATCCTTTATTCACAAACCAAACTCTAGACTACACATTGCTCCTTGTGTAGGTTAACATATCTCAAACATCTTTGTGATATGATACTTTAGCACTCAACCTTCCATATTAAAGTCTTGCATGTGTCTCCATGTAAAATATTAAATGCTTTCAAGTAAGGTGTGCAAGGTGCATATTCAACTTCACAAGTTCATTTTCCAAATATTTTTCTTGCTCACTCCAATACAAGGGCTTATCACAATCAAATGATGAAATCTCACACTTAAACATTGAGAATCACACCTACAACTTCATTATTCATAGGATGAATTATAATTCATGTGTTGTCTCTATTGTTAATTAGGAGTGCTACCCTTATGAGAATATGTGCCACTTCCCACTCCTACTAAAATAATGGAATATTTCCTAAGTGTGGGTGACTTTGAGATGGAGAGAATATCTAGATAGAGGGATGGTTCCCTTAATACACTCATTAAAATTTGTATCTAATCATACTTACCTGTAATTGTTTTACTAAGGGAAAGGGTAAATGAGTAATGTTTTCACTAGAATTAACATGAATATTTGAATGAAAAGTGATGCACCAATGTTTGTGACTAATTTTTCTTGCAATTAACACTCTCAAAAATTAAAGGATGATGCACAAATTCACTTCAATTCAAGTATATGGACTCTAAAATAGTGTTTCATACCAAGGCCTTAACAACACTCACTTTTAGCATGGAAGGAATGAAAATTTGTTGAATTCACATCCAAAATTAGACTGAGATTGAGCCTAAACACTTATTATAACCTATAAAAACTCAAATATGTTGTAATAAGGTAAAAAAAAATAGACATTAACATCAAAAAAATATTGATTCACTATGTTATATCAATGGAAATCACACATACACTTCACATAATAACCTAAAAATGGAAGAAACTAGGTTCTTATTTATTCAAAAGGTGTAGCACAAAATTTTTATAGCCTTTCAGCTTAGCCAAATCAAAAGATTCATATGATAATGTTGTGAAATAAATTAAAAATATAAAAGAGTAGGAGAGGGGAGACAAGGTAGCCCCAAAATAAGGGTGACTCACTTTATCCTCACACTCTTCAAATCATTAGGTAGTGTTTCCTAGATTCTCTCTCCTCATTCCTTACAATAATGGTGTAGAAGGTAGAATTTAAATTTATTAGGAAACTTGAAGAAGTCTTGACCATTTATTGGTGAATTTTGACTATTTGAAATGACTAAATATTTTCTCCAATTCCCTATATCCTTGCGTGTATGTCTTCCTTGATGAATAAGTCCTCTTCCATGAAAATAGGTATTTAAGTATTCATTAATTATTCCATTGAATAATTATGCTCATCCATTTGTGAGGTCTTTCCACCTTACTTGGGTTATTATAAGACTTTTTTAATCCCCTTTGACTTTGTCTCCTTGACTTGGCATAAGAGAGGAAAAGGTCACTTCAAGGTTGTTGAGACTCTATCAATCATTTGAGTGTTTATTGAAACCAACCTCTTAACTTTTTATCTCCATAAATATTTCATATAAGGTGATAATAAACTTTTATTATCATGTTGAATAGCTCCTCTATATTGGCTTGGTGGTTTGACAATTGAACTCCTCTTGCATCATGGTGTAAAAAGAAGAAAATTTGATTTTACCTTGAAGAAGGAAATTTACCTCAATGAATGTATTATAAAAACCATAACATAATATAAACAAGTCAATTGGAACCATCAAATAGTTCAAAAGATGTGATTTTGCTCCAAAAGGTCTCATTTGGCCTCATTATTTAAAGCCCTAAAAATAGGTGAACCTCCTTTTAAAGAATAAATTATGAATTATATTAAATAAATAAAGACATATTTGAGGACCCAATATCCCCTTACATCTCCATACTAATTTTATGACTTAATTCTAAGTGTAAGTGTCCTTTTAAGCTCATTTTCTCCCTATAATTATGCGTAATTAGGCTTCCTTGCCTAGAAATTGGGATTTTGAAACATAAGCCTCCCACACATATGAAACTCCTAAGAAGTGTTTGATTTACTTTACCCATAACAACAACATTATTTGTGTCAAATTTCAAGTTTTGAGACCTTGTATGAATGGGTGAACCATGACATGGTAAAAAAACCCTAGTCTAGGCACTTGTGCATGCTTGAGAGGCAGTTTGAGTGTTTGGAAAGAATTTTCCAAGATTAGAGTCTTGTAAATTACTTTTTTATACATGTAAAATCATTATAAAACTTTAAAACTAGATAATTAGGTCTCTTATTGCACTCCATAAGCCTGCATCTAGGCTTCATGGCTTGTAAACTAGTGCATTTTCCACATTTGACCAACTTAATAACTTACAAAGCTTAGGTATCATTTTTAAAGACTATTATAGGTGTTTATAATTTTTTAAAACCCCTATAAATTCATAATATACCCCTTCACTTGGTATAGAATCCACTCCCTACTCTGCACCTTCAGAAATAAGCCTATAAATGTGTATTTAACCATATTTTGTACACCTATACCTAAAAATGTACCACTAATTTCCATGTATAAATTATCATGAGACTTTTGGAGGTGATAAAATTATTTTTTAGGTAAAATGATTCAATTTTTTGCACTTAAACCACCAATATCCTCAATCAGGTCATTTAGAAGGGTTTAACAAGGGTTTAATCAATTTACCATCTTAACGATGGTTCATAAATCACAGGTGGTTAGATAAAAAATAATGCCAATTTTTTTTAATATTAATAGCACATAACATCCCATATGTGATTTATTTCCCATGTATATTGTCATGAAATATCTGAGCATTAGAACATGACCTTTGACTAGCAAACAACACATTATAAGAGGTTGAGAGAGAAACATACCTAAAAGTGAAAATTTTATTGTTTGAATATAAGTGATAATAACCTAGGAATTTCAAAAAAATCCTTTATAACCATTTCCAATATTCCATATAAACATCTCTATCCTTATGATCCTTTACAACATCATATATGAGACTGAGGGTTTATAATCAAATTGGTCATTTTGACCTTAGCTATTAGATTTGGTGTTTACCACTCTAACTAAGACCTTATAAAAACTTCATAAACCTTTTAAGTATTTATATTACTCAATAATATCACTTTAAAACTTTAATTTGGTCTGATAAGGCCATTTAACCCCTTGGATACTGTGCTTAATCAATCCTCATAGTACACTGACTAGTTGTAGGTATCCTCCCTAGATTCTTGGCTTGTAATAGTTTGACTAAGGAAATATTCCTCCTCCCAATATTGAAATATTCCTATTGGAATAATATTTAATAATTCATACATTATAATATCATTTAAAAATCAATTCTCATATGAAACCTTTCAATCTACTCAGGTAGCCTGATTGTGCTTCTAAAAGTCCCTTGGTTGTAGTTGATTGTAGGGGTTGGATTATAAGGTTTAAACCATCCTATAAAGTCATTATTAAGGTATATATTTTTTTTACATTTACTATATTTACCTACCTATTCACCTAATATTCATTAAAATGAGAAAATTGTCTTTAACTCTCTCCAAAGTTCTCATACGCTTACACAGGCCTGTGTAGTACTTAAGGTGTCCTAACTATAATTTAGAATAAAAACTATCTCCAAAATCTTGGTATTTTGAAGAATATTATTCCTAAAACCATTAATTTTTTCATGTTATTATTTCAAAACCCTTATACTTTTATACTTTTATGTATTTATAAGAGATAAATTTTTCCACTAGTTTATACACAGAGGCCTGTATGAGAGTGTTTAGGCATGTGGGAGCATTTTAGAAAAAAATTTATATCACCTTAGGGTTTAATATATTTAATATTATATTTATAACTTATAATACCATTAAATTTCATTCTCATATGTTTCAATACTAATTTGTCTATTTTTAAACATTAAAGACTTTGCCTTTCAATGTCCATGCTCTGTTACTCTTCATGTTTCCTATCATGCCTTGCCTATAGGTGTTAACTAAGTTATTGGTTATAATGAAGACAAAATTCCATTTTATATAAATTTATTATTTCTTCAAAATATCCTTTAGTTTCATGACTTCATACACCATTTACCATCCTAGAACATAAACCTCCATGCATAATCATTGTACCCTATCACACACTTCACAGGCCTATGTAGTCATAAAAGAAAGACCTTGAAGACCTATAATTTCTATAATGAATACTCTTGACTGAGTAAAAATTATAATATTCTCAGTGATATCCATAATATTTTCACAAACTCTCCTTGATTCTTTATATTATTACTCCTCAAAAATAGACTTGACTATGTTTCATGAATAAGTGACCATAAGTGTTAGTACTTGAGATGAATATGTTATAAAAATTTACCTTAATATTATTTAGGTTTTTTATAACTTAAATATTTCATAACTTCATACAAAATTTAGTTGCTCAATCTCTCAATAATACACACATTCACTTCCACGCTTTTAATAGGCTTAATTATGTCATCATTACTCATAGTATAGTTATAGGTGAGTATTGAGAATCCTCGTGTGTTAATCCTTGAAACATAACTTTCCTTGTCTAGGTCATTGGCACTTTTCTAGTTAAAATCATTGGAATATTTCTCACACTTGAACTCCTCTTAGAAACATGTAAACTCAGCCATCTTTATGCAAAGGCTTCTTGATAATCTTACATAGACATGCTTGTAGATGCATTTTTTGAGTTGAAGGTATAATCATAGGTCAAAATAAATGTTTGTTCATGACTCATTTTAAAATACTTTCATACACTAAGACTCTCATCTCCAATTTAACTCTTATGTAAGTTGCCACTTTAATAGAAGTCCTAAAACAAGACACTAATATTATGCATAATCATTTGGTCCTCAATTTGGCATTTGTACAGATAGAGTAAGACATGATAAGGTTGAATAAAATGGAAAATGTGTATCAAGACACTCATTGACAATATTTCACCCTATATTTCTTGGAGAAGTATTAACTTGATATGAAAAATATTGATTAGTATGGAACCAAAAAATGTTATTTACCTTAAACACTTCTAAACAACCTTAAACAATGATAAAGTGTATCTTAAGGTCCTCTTTTATGCTTCTACTTTTTATATTGGTGGTATATTGAACCACAAGTTCAAGTTACATACACATAAATTTTTCAAACTATATTAATTACTAATGCTTTCCATCTTTCAAGAAACCATCAAGTCATAATCTCTCTAAGTGAACACCCTAAGGGCTACACTAGGAAGGGGGTGTGCATACTATTGGTGTTTCACATTATTGTTATCCATTTTACCACTTATTATCTACACACTTGTCTCCTAAAAACCATTTCCCTAAGCTTTTCCTCCTATTTTACACACTCCTCTAGTTGTTTGTCACCTTCATTAGCCATTTCCCTAACCTAAACCCCTTTTTTGTTAGTTTACATGACCATATCAACCATTTCAACTCTATATTATTATTTAAAATAACTTACAAGGAACTAAGTTAGTCATGACCGACATAGTTCATTATCTAGTATGTTTTTTTATCAATTATAACACTAGGTTTACCAGGTTGACCTTCTCATCCAAAAATTTTATAACGGTTTATGTTTAGATCTGCCTATATAAACACATCCACTTTTCCATTCTTAGAAAGACAACACAATTTATTATTCATTTGAATTTCTTTATAATCTGCTCATCCACCATTCTACTTAAGGAGTCTTATCTTAGGGGTTCTACTTGTAGAATAATTTAGTCTTGTGGAGAAGTCTTGGATGCTTTGACCTTTCTTAGTGATCCTTACAAACCATAAAAACCTCTTGAGAAGCACCTTTGGCCAAGGGAGAGATTGAGTCTTGATGGGTTCATCTTCAAGGTAAGTATCTCTAACTTTGATCCTCTCTTTAGTGGATAGAAGTAGCATAAGTAATGGATTTTGAATAATATTTCTCTCTCCATGCATTAGGATTTTTTATAATTTGACATGAGTATATGTATTTTATTCATGTTTAATTTTAATTTTTATTATCCCCCCACTTTGTGCCACAAGATTAGGTGATCACTAGATTAGATTTTGCTTTACTTGTTATTAGTCTAGTGAATATGAAAACATATGACTTGTTTAGTGTTATTACATAATTATAGGCTTTACAACCCACCCTAGTAATATTATTTGTGGTTATATATCCCTTGATTAGGTCTAGAGGATCTATATTGGTTATGACCCTGATTATCTAATGTATCCCCAATCAGAAGTGAAAGTAGGATCTATCTTCTCCAAGCTAGGATTAATTTATAGATCTTCTATATTTCCCATTACATACATTATGGTGAGGCTAAATTGAATCTAAATCTTTTAGTTTTTATTTCATGCTTTTCAATTATATGATTTAATTATTTTTATATATGTGCAATACTAGGTCAACTAGGTTGGTATAATTCTAACTTCTATGTGTAGGTTTAGCACATAGTCATATCAAAATGACTTAATTTTTTTTGTGCAAGTCTTCATTAGACATGTTAGCAGATCGGATAGGACAACATAATAATCTTATTTAGTTTTAGATAAAAAATCAAAGTCATGCAGGTTGACTTAGTCTTCTAGTCAACATCTAGATAAAAAACTAAGTCATGTAGGTCAACTTAGTCATCTTATTGGGATTTAATAAATAGGGTTTCATAGAATTAAGTCAACCCATTTAACTTAGTTTGTATAAATTTTAAGTATCATTCAAGACACTTGAACAAAAAATTTTCAATCCTAATCATATTCCAACCCACCATGGATCCTCTCTTTCTCTTTCTTTCAATTTAGTTCTTCATTATAGTTCTATATTATGCAATTTTGAAATCTTCAAAACTAAAATCCTATAGTAAACTAAGTCAACCTAGTAAACTTAGTTTTATATCATGTATTATATCTAAAATACTAGGTTAACCTAGTTAGCTTGGTTCTTAAAGACTCTTGCTTCTATACAATAGTAGTGACCCAATCAAATTTATTTTATACTATTTGCATACAATGTCATTTAAACTGACCATGTACCATTCCTAATTTGGGAATTAACAAGTGTATGCTAGTAATTAATTCACACTTTTATTTTCAATTATTTTCATTCTTAAAGTAGCTCACATATTCTAATTAGATGGTTTTTCAAACTTATAATTAGTTTCACTATTTTTCTATTTTTTCACACACTACTAAATCACACAATATTCAAAACACATTTTACATTTGTCTTCCCAAGGCCTACCTAATTAGATTTCATAACCAAGGGGGAATTTGACTTGGTTTTTTGGCCAAGTATAAACATGTGGTTAATGGAAAATATTATAAAATCACCCACAACCCTTATCATTGTGGGATTGTGAATTAAGGGGGTAGGCCCTAATACCAAGCTAGTACCATTTCCATCAGAGATCCATTTCATCCAAAATGTCATGAAACCATCCATAGATTGCTTTCTAGTTCCCTATTTTCAACCAAATTCTATATCACAC
Source organism: Torreya grandis (assembly GCA_037957365.1). Taxonomy (NCBI): domain Eukaryota; kingdom Viridiplantae; phylum Streptophyta; class Pinopsida; order Cupressales; family Taxaceae; genus Torreya; species Torreya grandis. The sequence goes on from JARHVA010003865.1 coordinate 387,197, forward strand.
TTAAAATAAAACTTTATAATAATATGACAACATTTATGATGACCAATTAGATAGCATTTACTTTTATATTTGACTGCTTGTTCTCTAATCATCATGTGTTGTATTGTAAAAAATTGCATTAGCCAACAATGGTGTAAGGTTTTGTGTTATGTGCCAAAATTGAATAATTCTCATTGATCCATTTGTTTATGTGTTTGTTTCCATTTCTTACTTCAATTACATTGCAAAAAAATTCCCTATTTTTATCACACTATCATGTTGTTCAAAACAATCTCTTACAGACTATATTTTTCCCTAACTATAATACTAAGCCAACCTAGTCAACCTAATATTTATTTTTTCCAATCAAGTTACAGTACTAAATCAACTTGGTTGATTCTATATCCTTATCTAACTAATTTTTTTCCTATTTTAAGTACTCAGTTGACCTGGTTGACTCTATACCTTATCTACATCTTGGATTATAGTACTAAGTCAACCTGATCAATTTTGTACTCTTTTGCCTTCTATCTAATAGTACTAAATTGAAATGTTCAACTCTATAACATTTTACCTTATCTCTTATAGTACTAATTAAAATTGTTTAACTTTTTACTCTTCTACCTTCTATCTAGTAGTACTAATCAGCCTAGTTGACCTTGTACTCTTATTACTTCCCTTACTCTTATGTATGGCCAACTTCATTATCTATATGATTGAATTAGTTATTTATCTCTCATTCTTATTGCTTAACATCCTTTTTATTTTATCCAACATCATGAAATCCCCTATGAAAATCTTCTTGGATAACATGGATCCATTTAGACACTACAAGGGGTTCTCTTTGATTCTTATCTTTTCTTCCCATTTTTAGCTTTTGGGGAATCTTGTAATGCCCATACATACATTAATTTAGCCTTTTTATAATCTTGTAATGACCACCCATATATCATTTCAAAATTTGTGGAATCTTGAAATTCCCATACCTAAATCAATTACCCATTATGGCATCTTATGATGCCCACTCTTATTTTACATTTCATAATACCAAACTCATTCAACTTCAAGAATCCTTCTAAGACACATAGGCTTGTCTTTCACATGCTCATCCTTGATATAATCTAGACTACTTACCTTATTTCAATGATTTATATATGATATCTATATAACACTTTCTATAGGATACTTACATGGGTCTGACCCTATGTAATAATTCTCTACTTTCACAAAACTGAGTCCTTCCTTTTAGTATTTTGATTTCCCTTTTTTTCCTCATTAGTTGCATTGTAAAACCATGGATAGGACCTGATCTTCATTATTATGTACTTTTATCCTCTTTATTTTCTCACTTTCCACACACTTTTTATCACCCCTTTAGGTTCTTTTTATGAGTTTTACTATAAAACCATGGATAAGACCTGACCTTCCTCACAAATATCATATTTTTCTTATCCCATTTATCTTTCACATGATTTGTACACCCTCATGTGTTTCTCTTTTATGATTTGTATTGTAATACCATGGATATGACCTATCCTTCATCATAAAATCACCATCTTGTCATTATTTTTCTAGAATGTGTTTTGAAATGGTTACAAGTTATTGATCCTTTGTTTTCAAGCTTCATCTTTTTCTTCTTTTGATAGATGAAATTTTCATAAAAACTTATGTTAGCATGTTTTCCTACATTTCCCTCATTCTTATGATAAGGAATCAAAATTTACTATTGTTTTATCCCTTTTTCACCCTTTGTCACATTTTTTGTGATTTGAAGTAATTCAAATTGTTTTATACTTCATTCCTCTTTATTTCCTTTCCTTTCACTCCATATTGGATAAAACAAGATCAAATTCAAGTTGGCACTTTTTTTTCACCTAACTGTATGAGACTCTTAGACCCCATTCTCTTTGAGTTCTCTCTCTTAGCAAATACGTCCCGAGTACTCAAATTAAATTTATCTTTAGCACTCATATTTGGTTCTCCAAATATGTATGGAGGATTAGAAAAATACATCAAGAAATTTAAAATCCAAATCAATTGAAATAAAAGTCAATGATACACAAAAGGCAACATAAAAATTTCAAAAGTCAAAATCACACCAAAATATGTGATTACAAGCATGATTATCCAATCAAAGATCAAACTCCATAGTTGGCCTCACACTCAATCCAAGGTCCATTGAAATATGAGAATTAAATAAAATCTATTTTGCTACCTACTTTCTCACTTAAGTACCCAATCTTTATAGTATATCGATGGCTCTATAAGGGGTCCTAAAGAATGGGGAACATGTTGTAGGAAGGTATGTCCATTTTAATTTTCATGTATATAGACTTCATGGGATTATATACATACTTAATTTGTTGACATTGTGTGGCAAAGATAAGTTCTTTAGAGTCCTTAAGGTTGAAAGTCCTCTTATTTTAACAAACCCAATTTGAGTGTCTTGACTTAGATAAAGAGTTACTCTACCTTGGTTTTTCCTTCATTCTCCCCTCTACCCATTTCATTTCCCCCCTTGATATAAAAATTATGATTCTAAATATATTCTCCCATTTCCTATACATCTATCTTATTCACATATTAAAAACATGCTAGAACTAATTTTTTTCAGTTTTATCTATCTTTAGAATAAAACAATATGCTTGAGTAACTATGGATTACTTTATTTACACAATGACTCTACATTTATATATATACATTTATTTCTTTTTCCATTTGTCATTATTCTACTACCCTTTTTATAGACACCTAGGTCTATTTCTACTTGCATGTACTTTTCCATTGTTGAGTGAGGTTGGCTTATTACTTCTCACTCATCAACTTTGTTTTCCATTGATGATTGAGTAAGGATTTTTAATATCCACTCATCAATGTTGTTTTACCATTTTTGCTTTACCATCTTTTTTTAAGTAAGGATTTCTATTTATTTTACATGGATGTTTTATTATGATCCTTTTTGACATGTATCATTGGTACTTGGTGAGTTTGTCTTTCTTACTTAAGGTTTAATTTGTTTGAGGTTTTTAGTCTTTAGTAGCCTTGGATTTTTAGTTACCTAATTTACTGTAAATATTAACTTGGTCATTTGGTCTAACATAACACTTATCACCCCATCTTGCCAAATTTTAAAGTACATCCCATCCACATAGCACCAATTATCTTGGTTGTCTTGTGTTTATTTGTTTTTTCTCTTTATTTTTGTATCCTTGGGTTTGTCAAAAGTAGTCTCTACATCTTCCACAATAAAAAATATAAACATGATAGATAACCATCCAATGATAAAGGTAAGTCAAGGTACACATACATTTAATTTTCAATTATTTCCCTTTCACTCATTTACTTTCAATTAGTATATGCTTTAAAATAATACAATGTTTTTTTATACTCAACTTTATGTGTTACTATGTTCTTTCTCAAATAACCATCCCCTATTATACTTGAGTGACACATGATGAGATTAGAGTGGGGCATATGTATGCACATAATATTTAAAAACTTTATCAATTTCTAATGCTTTCTATCTTATAGGAACCCATCGAGTCTCAATATCTCTGAGTGAACATCCTAAGAGGTACACTAGGAAAGGGGAAAGCAGACCATTAGTGCTTCATAGGATTTTTGTCCCTTTTACCACTTTATATCTACATACTTGTCTCCTAAAAATAATTCCCCTAAACTTTGCCTCCTATTTTACACACTCCTTTAGTCATTTTTGACCTTCATTAGCCATTTCCATAACCTAAACCCCTTTTTGGTAGTTTACATGATTATGTTAGTCACATAGACTCTATATTATTATTTACAACAACTTACTAAGAACTAAGTTGACCATAGCTGACATAGTTCATTATATAGTATGTTTTTTATCAATTAAAATACTAGGTTGATCGGGTCAACCTTGTTGGCTAAAAATTTCATAAGGTTTTAGGGTTAGATATGCTATCTAAACACATCCATTTTTCCATTCTTAGAGAGACAAAAATATTTATTATTTATTTATTCTTATTTACAATCTTCTCTTCCACCATTCTTCTTGAGGATCCTTAGCTTAGGGTTTCAAGTTGGAGAAGAATCTAGTCTTGTAGAGAAGTCTTGGATGTTTTGACCTTTTTTTAGTGATCCATATAAACCATAAAAACCTATTTAAAAGAAATTTTTACCAAGGGAGAGATTGAGTCTCGATGGTTTCATCTTTCAGGTAAGTATCTCTAACATTTATCCTCTCTTTAGTAGATAAAAGTACCATAGGTAATGTATTTTGAGTAGTATTGCTTTTTACATGCATTAGAATTATATATACATTGACATGAGTATATGTCTTCTATGTATGTTTAATTTTGGTGTTTATTACCTACATACATACTTTTTTTCACAAGCTTTGGTGAGAAAGATTAAATTTTACTTTACTTATTAGTTTAGTGAATATGAAAACATATGACCTAGTTAGGTTTATTGTATAGTTTTTCTTGAATAGAGGCTTTAGAACCCTCCCTATTAATATTATTTATGGTAAGATATACATTGATTAGGTATTATATATATATATATATATATATATATATATATATATATTGTTCATGACATTGATTATTTAATGTATCCCTAATTGAAAGTGTAAGTAGGATCTATCTTCTTCAAGCTAGGATTGATCTATAGATTTATTGTATTTCCCATTGCATACACAAGTATGTTGAAACATTATCATATTATCATCTCTCTAAGTATTATATCACCTTGAAAATCCATCTAAAACCTTCATGTTTCATCTTTAGGTGCACATGTTCCATCACAAGTCTCCTCTAATCATGACACATAGGCTTGACTATGTCATTTAGGTATATAAGGCCTAACTAGATCTTTTAATCTATTTTAGTAATACTTAGTGACCTTGAATAAATTTATAGAGTGATATAAAATTACCTCATGCTCTTACTCAAATTATTTATCTTCATGACTCCTTTATTCAGTGAAGTTCATGGGAAAAGTATATGCAATAAGACCTGCAATTAAACATATGAATGATTTCCTGAGTCTCAAGAGAGAATAAGAAAATGAATGTTATGTAAACTTACTTATTAAGATGGATAGAGATTTTCTCTCAATTCAGATACATATTAAGCCCTTTTGTTGACTTGAATAAGATATTTTTTACATAAAGAACTCCTGATTTAGTGATTACACCTTGCTAAATACCCTTTCACTATGGCTATCTCAAGGAATCCATTTCTCAAGATGGAGGTATATGAGTTTTTGAAATTAAGAGGTGTATCATGACTAAAATATGAAATTGATAACCACTAAAGATGAATATGCTCATTCACCAAATCAAATCATGCTTTCCAACTGCTAGATTTGATAAACAACATAAGCAACTAGTTTTCTATAAGACCTATTAGGCAACTAGGTTGAACCCTTACTAAGGAAAATATTGTTCACATCCACCTCAAAGGATAACATTAGAGAGACCTATAGGCTATGGGTTACCTATTGATTAGGCCAAAACTCTATATTTTATGGGGTTATCTCTCCTAATTTACTCACTTTATCTCTCTTTTTAAGACCTAATCCTATTTGGATGAAAATGGTAAAGAAGTTTCATAAAAGGAAACATACAATAGAGGGTGGTGATGCACCAATATATTCACTTAGCCACTCAAACTGGACTCTTAATAACACTACTGGATAATGTATTCAATGGCTTCCAAGCAATAATGTTTCACCTATAGGTAAATTTGAGTGACTAGAACAAGAGGTTAATGAGAATAAACCCTGATGGGAGGCACTCACAATCAAACATCCAATTCAAGCTTGAGCCATCAACCTCATGACACACTAGATGACCTGCAAGGAAAGATTATTAGTACCTAGGTGAAACTTGAACCTAAAAAATGGAATGTTACAAAAAAAAATCATATCAAAATAAGTATGAACACACTAAGTTTTGATTAATAATTAGTTTCAAGTATTCTATTCATCAATCCAAGAGGTCTGTAAGAACAAATCTTGGTAGAGTTTCCTCATACTAGCTTGAGGGATATGATACAAAGCCAAAATCCTTTAATATATAAAATAAATGAGGAGATAAAAATTGGATAATATCATGGATAATATGATAAAAGGTCATTAATGACCATTTTACACTTAGATGGTAGCTACATCAATTATGCAGTCCTCTTTTTAACCTTCTCCATGCATTGGTGATCCCTTAATGACCCCTTTTTATGTTGAAATGAGGTGGAAGATGATAGGTAAGACCTATTTAAGGAAATGACACATAAAAATATTCAATAACTCCTCACATGTGGTGTTACCAAGTGTAAGTGGAGTGTAATTAACCTCCATGAGGTGTTGAACAACCCTCTAGTCCTTTTATATGTGTCAAGCTTTGAAACTACCTGCACCTTCATAATGGATATTAAAAGTGAATTTTAACTCATTCAAAATCATCATTTACTAAGAATTATACTCTACATTTACTTCATTAATTATTCCCTCTATGCTAAACTTGAGCTTTTTTGTTGACCAAATAGGTCAAATAAGCCAATTAGGCCTAATAACCTATTTGCTTATATGTTGGCCTCCATGAAACCTAAAATAAAGATTGAGAACCTATGTATAAGTGTGATTCATACCTAAACCAACATTATCAACCATAATATAGGCTTATATAAGCATTAGGCACTTGAAATTTCACTTCATCTAGTTGATTAGTCCACCTTTCTCTAGTACATACATACTGGTGGTTTTTGAATGAGTTATAGATACCTTTACAAGTGTATATTTTGAAATATCATGACTTGGTAGGGTAAATAAAGGTCCCAAACCATCCCCTCTAAGGATTATAATCATATTAAATAGTTATGTACCCTCCTTTATGCTTAAAATACTATAAAATTATATATTTATAACACTTTTATATAGTGTCTATATAATTCAATACCATGGTTGGAGTCTTCTCTAAGTGTAATTGACATTCCATGATCTTACTAGGACATTCCATGGTGATAAGATGCCAATATATCAAGATTTCTACAACTAGGTTTGTCAAGGGTTTTATAAAGGTTTATGAGTGCTTAAGAGTCTTAGTGATAGTTCATAGTTTATGGATGTCCAAGTCAAGAAAAAATTCTATGAACCTATAGTGTATTGACCTCCTTATCTTCCATGAATAGTGTTTGGAGAGAAGAGCATTGGGAGGTGGCACTTAAGTTGTCTCCAGACTAATTCTCACTACTTATCTTCTTAAGGTTAATTAATAAATATTAGCCCCTAAATACCAACCAATATTTCATGAATATTTGGTTAATATGGAGACTTAAACTTCCCTAAGATATTTTTCCTTGATCCTCCTTTTGATCAAGTGGGTGAGAACTTAAAGGTGAGCTTTACATTGACTATGTATACGATGATTAGCTCAATTAGGGTTTGAAGACACATTGATCAAATTTATAACCTCTTGGAACTTCAAACCACATTAAAAATTCTTTAACATCTTCATACACCTCACATTGACCATTTAACTTGTTATAATACCTTAAAGAAACCTCAAGATGGTAGTAAGGTCTATGAACAAGCTTGTGTGACTATTTGCATTGGCCTATCTCTAAGGAACTTGAATTTATTTCTTAGTGTTACACCCTTTATAGGAGGTATGATATCCCTTAACCATCATGTTTAATTATTCCAAAACATTTTATGTATCCCAAACTATGTATAGACCTTCCAAAACCTAATTTTGTCCATCTAACCCCCAGATTGACTATCATTGAAAATTATTGGTCTAAGATAGAATAGTTAGTATACCCACTACTTTTTTGACAAAAAATATTGAATGGTTACCTTTTACCATTTATAATTACCATTTTTACCAAATTTTGAGGCTTGATTATGCCTACAAAGGCCTTAAATGGTCATTTTGTCCAAACTAGATGTATGTTGCATATTGACTATATGGTTATGCATAATGGTATTATTATATCCTCTTATTATTTATTTCTTTGAGGTTATCTAATTCCAACCTCCATTTAATATCCTTGAGATAACTCCATTAGTCTCTCTCAGGTCTCAGCTTCTTGAATCCACCCTTTATCTATAACTCTCTTGGTACTCCATATGCATGTGTATGCTCAGTTAAGGAATTAAAATAATTTTATTAAACATTATTGGATCCAATATTACCTTGATAATTTCCCTTTGATCTCACTCTTTCCACTAATTACCTTAAATAGTGACTTCCATCACATAACTCCAACAAAGCCAAACATTTTGGTTGTAGGTGTGTATCAAGAGAAGGATTTGAGAAATGGAGTACGATCCAAATTTATTCATTCCATTATGGTATTATGGATTTGATATAATATCAAAATCATATTTTTCTCATCATTAATTACTTAGCCCATTTGAACTAAACTTTTTAATGACATAGTCAAGAGGTAAGAATGACTCAACTGGAGGCACTTGACTTAGACTAAATTTCAACTATCTACTAATGAAATTGAGGTGTTAAGACATATAATAAGTCCATGAATACCTCTTAATTTTTTAACACTCTTCATTTTTAACCCTTCACCCCTCTATATTTCCTTAATTACACATAGTGATCTCTAACTCCTATCCCCTGTAATTTATCTTATTTTGTTCTCACAAGCTAGCTGTAGATCTACATATGGTGTTACTATAAGTGTTCATATAAGTTGTGAGATAGGTATGATCCATGTAGGTTTTATTTAAAGTATATAATTCATCCTTAATTTTATAATAATAATTATGAAATTATCCCATTCACTAACTATCTTGAGTGACGATCCTCATTACCTTTCTTTAAGTTAGCTAGACAAAGTGGATATATGTTTTTGTTTTGTGTTAGGCCTTCCTAAAGGAGTTAAGGCCTCCCAAATTTATGTTTTTGGACTCCTTTAGCATCACTAACACATTTAAATCCCCATAAAAACTCCTTAGTCCTATTAATCATTAATTCTACTTTTTTTCCTCACATGCCATGGATAGGCCAATTTAGATGGTTGTAGGTATGCATCAAGTATTGTATGGGAAAGTGGTTGAAGTGGATTTATTAAGTTTATTTGTGATGAATCCACCTTGAATACCTCACTATAAATTTTTAGACTATTCACTATTCTCTCTCACTTAATACCAAAACCTTAACCTTCCTCTCAAAAACTTAATCACCAAGGAGTTGTAGACCCCATTATATGGATTGAGGGTCTTATATTGGTGAATATGAGGTGAATATCTTGATAAATAATATTATATCTCAATTTATATCCAAATATTTCATTAATATTCCATTCATACTTCCACTATTTTCTCATCTTCACTCAACATAACATCTATTGAAGTATTTTTCATGGTGACTATTGTAGGTGGTCATTAGACCCTATGTACAGAATAAGGAGAGATGAATGGTAGGTGAAAAAGATAAATGCAGTCATAAAACTTCTCATTAACCTTCCATGATCCAAAATTTTATTGGATAAACCTTAACTAGCCATAATATCTTTGATTAACAATGAGAATAATAAATAGGTCTATTACCTTAAACAATACAAAACTACCTTAACTTCTCTGAATGAAGGAATATATAATGCTTATGATTTGATTTAGTAACATTTAATATATATTTTCCTCCATTATTTATATAATCTCTTTCTATTGGTTGACATGCTTACCAATTTTTTTTCTATTAACTTTAATTCGGGCTCTTAAAACAATACAATTACCTCCTTGGACCTCTAATATAAACTCCATGACTGCTTTAGGCTTGATTTGGCTTTCAAGTATATATGGTTGTATTAAATACAAATTTTATTCCATTGGAGTGAGTTTTGTATTAATAAAATTTTATCCTTCATAAAACCTCATTATTCCTTAACTATTCAACACTTAAAGTGACCATTCTAATCAATCATAGCCTCATTCTCTCCTCTATCTAATTACTTTGGGAAACTTGACTGAGTTCTCATTTTTGTGTGGAGAATCTTCTTGATTTTTAACTTTAGGCCTCCCTTACTCAAATTTTTTGATGTATAATTGGAATAGCTTCCATATAAAGTGTCTAAAAACTATTCCTTTTTGGATTTGCTTTGGTCCTTTGACACTGTGCATCCCTATTTATGATGACAGGTGCAAGTGAAATATTAGATTTGTCATCATTGAGGGATTGTGGAGGTTTTTGTTCTTGGTGATGACTTACATGATGGATTTTTGAGGTAAATAATATATGAAAGATGTTAATGTACCAATAAAACACTTCAAACATCATCATCATTTTCCATTAAGTGCACCAAAAGACCCTACAACTTGAGAAATTCAGCCCATGCTCTACAAATGGAAGAAAACTTGGAGTTTTATTGATTTTGACACTCTCAAACATGTGAGATATGGGTTTGGGTGATGGATAAATTATATGGGGTCCTTATGAACACATAACCAGCATCAAGTTATAGAAATACTCTCAAAATGGGTTAAAACCATTACAATATTCAAACCTTGCATAGATGGATAAGCTCATGAGAGCGACCAGATTGTTAGTCATTATTCATAAATAAAAGGAGATGTATTTTCATAAAAATACCATGCATGAGGTATTTAAGGTACCTCCTTCATTTAAATCTTTATCTTCTCTCTCCTATTTATACTAAGTGAAAACTTTAGGTGTTGCACAAGCTTGCTAAAGAGATCAATGGAAAGATGGGATAGGTATTCTACACTATGGGTTCTTAAAACTCCTCTAAATCCTATATTTGATCTTGGGTGGTATATATACATCCATGGAATCACTTGTAAGAAGTTTAATCTAGGTACACCTATGTAGACTTGGTGAAAACACCTAATTTTAACCTAGAACTACCACATTTGGCTTGGAAATTGATGGAATATGGATTCTAAGTGCTCCTAAAACTGGTATTTGTATGTATAGACTAGGCATGATACTTCAAACATCTTCTTTTCCCTCCAACATGCCATTTCATACAAAAACCTCCTTTTGAATGTCATAAAAAGGGTAATAAAACACATAAATAGTGAGATGTACATTATAATTTGACTCTTCCACATTTTTGGGGAGTGGTAAAAACTACAAGAGGTTTAATGTGACTTGAATATTTCATGACATGACCAATATTAGCCTTTATATTAGTTAAACCACTTGATCCTTCTTAACTAACTTTCATAAAATGCCTAGAATAACACTAGGTTTCAAATGGAATTTAACTTAAATTTCAAAATGAACCTTAAATAATGATAATTATTGTAAAATTGCCACTTGGAGGACATCTCAGGGAATTTAAACACTAGAAAATCTATGACAAGGTCAAGTTTTTAAATATAGGGGTGACCATTTTAATCTGGGGGTCAAAATTGGTCAATATAACCATTATCAAAATAATGTACTTGAATAATACCACATGGAAGAGGTCTTATTTAACCCTAAAATCACCCCACCATAACCTTTTTTCTCCATCCAGTTATAAAGTGAATAAATAGATTCAAACCTAGCCCATATCTGGGTGACTAGGACATAGTGACCCCCTTAAATTCTTAACAATTGTTCATAAATATGGGTGGATAAATCTGAAAACCAATTCCATAAATTTAAGGTTATTATGGTCCCTATCATTTCTCAACAAATTTTTACTTGACCTTCTCTCTCCTGGCTATACTGAGCAAAAATTGATGACCTTCCTTGAGTTGCCAAAGAAGTCAATAGGAGAGATGAATGGGTTTTATACATTTTAGCATCTAAAACTCCTTCCAAACCATGGATTTGACCTTGAAGGGAATAAATTAAGTATTTAGTATGATAAAAATTCAATTTTGTCTTTAAAATGTGTATGGACAACTTCAAAAGAGACTTTTTAGCACTAAAACTACCATAAACCCTTAAGAAACTTGATGAAACTACTAAAAAAGGTGTTTAAAATAAATTTTCATGTCTAAACAAGTGTATCATGACCATATTCTAGTAATATACTACCATTACCTTGTAAAACCTTCTCTAAGATCCATTAAGTGATCCAAAATATGACCAACTTGGTTATCATGTTAGTCAAGAATATCACCATCTTGTTCTACCATTTGTGAAGGATGTATTAAACTTGACACATGATATGAGACCTATAAATACACCCTAAACTCCTTTCATCACTTGAAACTCATTGAAACAAATCACGGAGTGATTAGACATGCACATAGTTATGATAAACAAAACCATGAACTTATAAAGTTTACCAAAAACTCTAATAACCAAGGTTTCAAGTAATCATTTTAAAGACACAACAAGAACAACATAATTATCAGTATTACAAATAAGCATGATGAGCAAATTTTTAAATTGTAGGGATGATAGTTTGACCCAAGAGGTCAAACTTGTCAACATTTTGGTGACTCAATTGGGAAGCATGCATGTTATGCTTATGAACTAGTAAATTTACATCTATTAGGGACTCATGAAGACTCTCTTACATTTTGAAATCAACATAAATAGACTTTGACCATTGACTAAAACTCTTGATTCAAAATAAGATAGTTATTTTCCTTCCCAAACAAGGAAAAGGAAGACACACAAAATAAGGGAAACTAACTAACAAGACACATGTTCTAGGACAACACTTATTTGAAAAAAATATATAATAAAACTAATGTTCTATAGAAACACTTGTAGGAAAACAAAACATAATAACTATGTACAAAATAACTTATCTCTTAGCAATAATGTTTTAGATGTATCCCACTAATTGGGATTGGAATCTCTTCACCATCCATCTTATTAAGCTAGAAGGAATTCTAGGATTTTTAGATAGAGATTATATAAGGGCCACTCCAAAGTGATTAAAACTTTGTGTGCCTTACTAGTTTAGCTTTGTCCTCATCCTAATTGAGGACCAAGTCTCTTTCTTTGAAACTTCTTAAAGATTCTCCTTTATAAAATGTTCTCTTCATTTGTTCTTGATGCATTTCCTTGGCCAACATAGACTGATTTTTGATTTCTTCTAGCTCCATAAGCTTAGCATACATTACCTCCATCAATTCATTCTCCAACAACTCTAGTTGATGCATTATCTCCAAAACAAGGAACTCAAGTGAAATTGGCAACCTTGTTTCATTTCCATAGACAATATTATATGGTTAATTAGTTATATAACTTTTTTAGGTGATTCTATCAGCCCGTAGAGGTGACTTAAGATTCAAATTCCATGTCCTCTTATTATCCTCAATGGTTCTTCTTATGAACTTCAACAGGTTCTTATTGGTGGACTTAACAAGACCATTACCTTATCGGTAATAATTTGATGAAGTTATGAGGTATGAACCATGTTTAACATCTCATTCATTGATATAGATCCCACAAATATCATGGCTTTATCTAAAATAATGGTGTAGGGAACACCAAACCTTGTAAGCAAACTTTCATAGAAATATAACACACTAGATTTATTTGCTTCCTTCAATGTTATTTCCTTCATCCATCTTGTGAAGTAATCCATGGCACTAAGGATCCACTTATGACTGAAGATTGAATTTTGATTGATAAGTCTAATGAATTCTAAACCCCATTGGATAAAGGGTTGATCTACTGAAATAAGATGAAGAAGTAACATTGCAAGTCTTTATTTTCCTATAAACATGGCACATTTCTTACATTTCCTTACCCAATCATGGTAATCTTTGAAAATGCTTGGAAAATAATACCCACCCTTCATTATATTAAGGTTTATTGTCCTTGTTGATTAGTGGCATCCACCTTGTCCATCATGGAATTATTAAATAAATATTTCTACTTGGCTTGGCTCTATACACCTCAACAACATACCATTGATATCTTTCTTAAAAATCAATCCATCAAAAATGAGAAAAGGAATGGAATGAAATATGAAATACCTTCTCCTTGTTTCACTTAATTTGGGAGGATAAATTCCATCTTGGAGGTACTTTACCATGTCTTGTAACCATCTTGATAATGATCTATGATCAGTTACAATTTCTTCATCATTTAGTACTAAAACTATCCACTTATTCTCTTGCAATTATTGGGCAAGGTGTTAACACAATCCTTTGTCTCTAATCAGCTGACTCTCTTTAATCTCAACATCATATTCCATCACTCTTTTTATCCAATCAATTCTCTTCTCACTTATGTCCTTTTTACATAAGAACTCCTTGATACTAGGATGGGAAACCATTAGATACATCATGTTGTTAGATAAAATTTATTTAAACTTCCTAATACATTTGATTATTTAAAGTATATGTTTCTCTACATAGGTGTATCTTGTCTCATATTATTCTAAGCCTTTATTGAAGAATGATATGGGATGCTCCAAGGCTTGTTGTTTTTGTTGCATTAGTATACCTAAAATTGTGTCCACATTATCACATGCATACAAGATAAAATCTCTTGAAAAAGAAGGATTAATGATTGTAGGAACACTATATATTACTTATTTTATCTCTTAAAAAATATTCATGCCCTCTTTGATCCAACTAAAGTTATGATTTTTCCTAAGCACGGTTGTAAGTGGCTTTGCCAAAGTTAAAAAATTAGATATATATCTCAATATAAAATACATTTTTCTAAGAAAACTTTATAATGCCTTCATATGCTTAGGCAAATATAATGCAATAATGGAGTCTATCCTCTCAATATAAATGGTAAAACCATGTTTAGAAACCACATGTCTAAGTAACTTACTATATTGTATAGAAAACACACATTTCTTGGTGTTAAGTGACATCCCAAATTGTCAACATATCTCAAAAACCTCCTTGAGATGAAGCATGTAATCACTTTAATTATTTGAAAATATCATAATGTCATCCAAGTGTACAAGAACAAACCTATCGATTAATACCTAAAATTTCATATCCATGGCTCTTTAGAATGTTTCTACAACATTTTACAAATTGAATGGCATTTAACTATAGGCAAAATTCCCCCACTTGGTAGTGAAGGTTGTATTAAACTGATCTTCCTCCTTTACAAGTATTTGGTTATAATCATTATAACCATCCAATAATGAGAACCTTTTTAAACTAGTTACCACCTACAATATGTGATCCATTAATGGAAATGGATAATGGTATTTGACATAGGCCTTGTTTAAATCATGAAAATCCACAAAAAGTTTGATTTCCTCATTATTATTCTTTATAGGAACAAGATTTGCCACCCACATAGAATTTTTGATGGAGAAAATTATGGCTAATTTAATCATATTATAAAGTGTATTCCTCATCAAAGGCTCAAGATTAGGATTGATTGGTATTTGCCTTTATCTTACTAGTTTTTTATTAGCCTCCAAATCAATGGTTTTTTGATCTAAACTAGGATCAAACCCCTTCAAGTCATTATAATACCATGCAAATACATCAAAAATTTCTCTACATAAATTAAAAAATGACTCCTTTTGACATGGAGTACATACTTTACCCAATTTGAGAGTTTTTCTAAATTTTATCACAAGGTTAACATAGTGTTCATCTTTGGTATATAATGAAGACTTTTATCTCCTTACCTCATCATCTCTACTAAATATGTTTTCAAGAGTGGCCAGACCTTTGGGTGGCTTATTGGATTTGATCTAGACAATCTGATCACTAGACTTTTACAAGAGCTTTGATTGATTTCTAGAGGAGTTTCAGTCTCCTCTTGAAAGAAGTGAATAATCTAATCATCATATTTAAAAAAATTCAAATTATCATGATTTTTAGGAATAGATTACCTTACCATAATCTTGATATGTGACTAATTTTTCTCATTCCTTACATCATCTAGAATGTTGAACTGACCTCCTATGGTAACCAATCTATCTGCATGTTTGTTTCTTTCTCTTGGCACTAATTAGAATATAAAGAATCAAATTATTCAAGGAGATCCCAAATATTATGTTTATAATATATTATCAAATAATTATTGAATAAATTTAATCCTCTCACTTGGTGAACCATAAGTTCACCATCACTAAAACCTTGTAAAACATTGATTCCCATCTTCCTAGCCCATTACAAACCATTGACTAGAGATTAATACTATACTAAATTATTAGAAAAACCAAAATAAAATTTTATATTAGAATAATATATTTTATTATTAGGTTATATTATCATAATTCCATCTGTAGTACAATGCTTTTTCCTTGATCCTTCAAAGTAGAGTTGCCAAAGACCATGCTTTGACTCATTTTCCTTAACTATAACTAGAATTTGTGCATCATTTTCATAAAGACAATAGACATCAACTCCATCATATTATATAATTTTTTAAGGATTATGTTTGTTTAATTTATAATCCTATTCATCAATAAATAAATCAATAAATCCTTAAGTAGGTGATTTGGCTTCTACATCACTATCATGTTCCACCTCATCTGAGATCACACTGTTTATATTCGTGACACTTGGAATGTAAGGTTCCAAATGAAATAATGAAATAGGATTAGAGTGAATAATGACCTTGGTTTCATAAAAAAAAGTTAACATTATATAATTCCAATAAACTTATAAGTAACTACCAATATTTTATGTGAAGTCTCGTGACAAACACATGGTAAAATATGGAGGCAAGTCCACGGCCACTACATCCTATTGAATGGTTACATTTGGGTAAGCATGTAGAGTTAATTTTAGGTTATTTATAATTATAATATTATTATTCTGGTATAAATAAATATAAAATACACCTTTGGTATTTGGATCATACATCAAACCTTACTTATCTACCATCTGCTTAGGCATAACTTACTACTAGCTAAACTATCAACCATATAATTAGGGAGTAATGTGTTTCAAAAAATTAAAAAGAGATAAAAGGGAGGTATTTTATTCATTTTTAATTAATAGTTATTAAATTTTACCTCCTTATGTACCTATTATACTTGTTTTTTCATAAGTTGATCTGAATTGGCCAAAACTACACTCTCCTTCTCAACTAGTTTTGAAGACAATTTAAAGGATGAAAAATCTTGAATAAACATGTATTTTTATCTTGGGATTGATAAGTAATCCCACATAATAATTTTGATATTATAATTCTTCATGTAATCAAAAATACTTAAATGAGTTCCACTCATCTTTGGTTTCACCCTTGGAGCAACTGGATGATCTTGCACTTGAGATACTTAGTGAGTTTTACCAGCCTTCATATTCTAATTTTTCTAAGGTGATGGGACTTCAAGATAAACATTAGAACATTTATAAATGGTATGAGTAATTTTTTTAACATTACCAACCTTAAAGTTATCATCAATAGACCTTTTCTTAGCTCTAGTGATGGATGCAACTACATTATTTTATGTACTAGAGTCACCAACCTAATTCAAAGCCACATGATCATTAATTTGCTAGTTTATAAAGGTTGAATCAAGTTACACTTATCCATGATGAAAGTTTTATTATTTTTCCATACCCTCACTATTTTAGATTTCTTGAAGAGAAGCCTCTTCCAAGGCCATCTGAGGAATAACCATAGATTGAGATACCAAGGCTTGATTTTACATATCACTTGGTTTAGATGGTTACCAACATGAATCTGGCATCATAATGTTTTGTGTTGGTATAGGTAAAATGGTTTTAGATGATGAAGGAGCATCTAAATCAATTTAAGAATAAGTTTTGGCTTATGTGATACCTCTTTGAGCTTGATATGAAGGTCTTTTTGACATTTTGGTGTCAAAAGGCCAAACATAAACCCCTACCATTAAAAACATGAATAAGACCCCCCTTCTAGCTTATATATAGTGTATAATCTTGTCATGATCTCATGGTTATATTTTGAGAGTATTTGAGTCTTGTGAAAAGTATTATTTTACCATATATACTAATTGTGGCATCACATATTAGAGTTGTATTAGGCCTATTTGGTGATATGATAATGATCATAGTGATCACAAAGTGATTAGGGAGGTTGTCTTGGTCTTAAAAATGATAGACTTAAAGATACCTAGTAGGATTTTGGGTCACTTCAGGGTGGGAATAAGCACCACTATAAATGTGAATGATTATCAAGTCCCTTTTAGTTCATGGTATAAATCCTAGTGATGTGTATCAAAACCATATCCCATGACCCTTATGTTCAAGTCTCTCAAAATTCCTCATTAGCCCTTTCAACCCAAGAAATTCCTATATAAGTTAATGAACCTTATAACATATTCATGAGATGGGAATTTTCTAGTATTTAGTTATTTAAATGAGTATTAAATAGGTCCCATTGTCTCCATATGGCCACCATTAACTATTCTGCATCACATAAAATCCCTTATAAGACTCATTCCCACCTCACTAGTAAAATGGGACCCACACATGCCAAATAGGTGTCTCCTCAACTCCTCATTTTGTACGATCATTTTAAATATCCATTTGACCTTTTTTTTCCCTCCCCTTTCCCTAAAATGGTTTTTCTAGCTTAGAAACATGAAGAAAATGGTCAAAAATTGTGTTTTTAAGTGCATTTGGTCAGTTATATGGAATGGTATGGTTATTATATATATGGGTAATAAGGTAATAAACATGACTTCAGTGAAGATGTATGTAAGAATTTTTAGGGTCAAATAATGTAGAACAAGTCCAAAATTATTGCTCCTTCTTCATTGGCTTCTTTGGCAACTTAGACACTCTATCATGTTTTCCTTCATTCCATATAGGAGAGGTCAAATGAACATCTGGTCTTTTAGTAAGATAAAATATTTACCTTGACATTCTTATCCATTTATTTTTTTTAGTTTTATGGTCATATATTCATGAACAATCATTAACAAACTAGCCACTCTAGTGGACCTCTTCATTTATGCAACGCTGAGAAAGTATAATCATTTTGGCATATATCTAATCATTTTATGAAAAATAATTATTGATGTGTGTTTTTGAGACACTCATGGATCATATAAATAACCCTCCATCATATTTCAGATGTTTTGGAGTGTGGAAGTAGTAAATTCTTCATGTTTTAATTATTTAGTGTTTACAAGCAGATTTGGATAACAAACAAAGTATTGAGTGATTTCTCTAAAATGAGTTGATAGTTTTGAAATGTTAGTTTAGTGATCCAAAATTAACCATGCCTATTTTCACAATATTTTTTTTCACAATATCCTCTCATTAGTAAAAAATGTGTCTTTAATGAAGGTTTCATATGCATTTGAGGTTCACTATGTAGTATCACTATGTGTTACTCCTAGAACCATCATAACCTTCAAAGAACATGATAAAAACATGGAAGGAGGTGTTAGAATCATAATATTTCATAATATTGTCCTTGTACCAGGTATATTAACCTCTAAGAAAACATCATAGGCCTAAAACTACTTTATTTACCTCAAAATTGCCACACTATCAGTTTTAACAGAGATTAAGATTTTTTACAAAGATTAAGGTTCTTCAGAGATTCCTAAGTTTCACTTTTAGACTATGTGTGCTTTTTTCTACCTATAAAAGTGATATGATTTCATGGTTTTGTGTATAAGGATCCTAAAGGTTATTTTGGTTTTTCTTTAAAGGGTTTCCATTCTCCATTTTATGTCATGTTTTGTCCATGTCATTTCATGATGTCTTTACTATCATTGCACTGTGTTTCAACCCCATCTTCATACTTCAACTTCCATATCACTCCTCATACACCCTATTTCACCCATACACCCTTAATTCCAAGTATATACCATGAGATATATACTTACACAACCCTAATGATCATCAATAACCATGATATCAGTGAAAATTAGACCCATATAAGTCATGCACCCTATTGGAGAAGCTAATGAGCACCTACAACCATCCTTCATTAACTTGGATAGTAATGTGGAGCAATATGTGAAGGAAATAACATGAGTTAGTAATGAATAAATTTTATGAAGGGAAATTGAAGTGAAGGAGAAAGAGGTAAACATAGTTCATCAAGAACCACATGTTAAACCTACCCAAAAGAAGGAAAGTTTAGTCATAACCTTAAATTGTCTACACAAGCTTGCAATGAAGAAGTGTGAGTAGGGGTGTGACTATAGGGTTAAGAGTACTAAGAGTATGAGGCTATTTATGAGGCTCCAAAGAGATAAGAAGGTCAATTAATAACCATGAATTCATTGAATGAATATTGATATGTAAAAAATAGGGTTAGATAAAGATCTCAAACTCATCCCTAAGAAGCATGAGCACAATTAAGGCTCTCTTTGAACACATACAATATTTTAATATTATGATGGAGTTCTTTTATAATTCAAATGGGTTTGAAGAGAAAAAAATAATATAACTAATATGACCATATTTCTTAACAAGACAGGGAGAGATCAAGTCACCCTAAGTGGGGTGTAATCAGTTAGAGACCTAAAAATAATACCTACATGCTTATGACTAATATGTGAGGTGTTTATATAAATTTTTAGGGTAACATAAGGATGAAGGAACCTCATAATTCATTTATATATGGGATAAATCATATAACCCTTATGAAACACCATTCCAATAGATTCAAAATGTTATTAAGTAATGGAAACACATATACGATCTTGGTAGGCTTACAAATATTATCACACAGGCATAATCTTGAATTTTAGTACAAAGTGTGATGGATAATTCTTGGGATATACAATTTATGAAGGAAATGGTATTTTTAATTCTTAAGTATGTTCCCAACCTCCTTAGAATTTTTTTTACTCATCAAAAGGAACAAAGAGTCTAATAGCCTAACTCTTATGGGCTTAAGCTGAGTAGCCACAAGCCAACTATATAAATGAGGGACATAGACACAATCGAGGGAGTTAATATAGGTATGTATAAGAAGGAATTGATGGGGGTGTGATATATACCCCATAATGATAGTTTAATGGTGATAATCAAGAGAAAGGTATGATGGCTTTTTTAGTCTTTCTAGGCCTAAAACTTAGGCATACAAGCATGTGCACACATTTTAGGGCCTTGTGTTTACTCAAAATATTTATTAATAGTTTAAAATACATAATTATAATTTTAATATGGTATGGTAAATTTAAAAAGTGTTAAAATTCTCATATAATATAGGGAGTCTTCTAGACTAAGCCTCTAGGGATATATAAATAAGAACGCCAAGAAACACTGAGCTGACTATATTATCATATGCAAAGGTAGATTTGAAGAATAATTTGAATATGAGGGTGTTTTTTACCTTTTAATGTGTTTTTATATGTTAATAACTCCATCAAATCTTAGGAAAAGATGATATAATCAAACCCCATACAACCTAGATTATAGTAAATTGTGCATATAGCTAGCCACTTAAGAAATAGGATTAGAACAAGGTTTTTAATTTATTTGAAGGAAATTTCAGAGGTTGGAATAGTTTATAAAAATTTAAAATGATGATTATAATCCTATTAGGTGACCTATAGGCCATTTATTCCCTCAAACATAGTTTAGGATTTTTGTCTTAGAAGCCTATCTTCAGGCCTAAAAGGCTCACACTGCATTGGGGTACATTTAGATCCACCATAAGTATAAGTTTTAAAATTAATATATTTATAGGGATGTTATTAGTCCTGAAAATTAGTTTGGAGTAGGGTAAATCAATTATTAAGGCCATATTAGTCTCAAGGACTAGTTTGAACCATAGAATCCTTGACAACTAGTTCAAATCATCATTTCACAAAATTGTATCTTGTAGAGAATAAAGACTTGGAGAAAATTATCCCATGGTATTTTAAGAACCCCTATGAAATTTAAGTTCATGAAAGAGTGAGATGGATTTAAAATCTTAGGTGTATGAACAAATGCTAAGAAATTAGCCTACATAGACTACCTGGTAAAGACCATAAGTTCAACTTATTATGTTTATATCTCCCCACACCAACATCATGGGAACCCAATATTATCAAATATTTTAGGGGGATATATGGATTTAACATCCATGGACATAAGTTTTGGGTTGGAAGTCTGAGATTTATGAACCTTCATCAAGATGGTAAACCTCGTTAAACCCTCTTAAAACCCTATTACAGAATAGTTTGAGAAAATGATGAAGAATTGGCACCCAATTGTAATGAAATAATCCTAAAAACACTTGAAACATATAGATAACTCAGAGGATAACCTATTTATTCTTTCTAGTTGTATGGAATCTATAAAGAATGTTGAAAAAATTATACTTTTCTATGGAAATGAGTAGAATGAAGGGTAAAATATAGTTTAGAATGATTCCAATCCTTTGAGAGGATGGTCTGAGACTTTATTCATATTATGAAGTCATAAAATGTCAAAGGATTCACCTAGAAAGGTCTCTACAACTCATATCCAAACTGCCAATCGATAGGAATGAAGAATAAAGAGACATAACCAACTAGTTTTTCATAATTAAAGATATTTATTAATCAAAATCATCTCATGTTATGATGTAATGGGTTGTTTTTAGGTATTAATGTCACTCATACATAGGTTCTCAATCTTTCTTGTAGGTTTCATGGGAGCCAACATACAAGCAATTAAGCCTAATTGGCCTATTTGGTCATCAAGGGAGTTAAAGAATGGTATAGTAAGGAAATTGGAGTGGGTTATATAGAGATATCACACCATATAAATTATTCATTAAATATTATCAAGACACTCCTCATGTCCATCATGAAGAATAAGGTAATTACCAAAAAGGGTCAACATGCATATTGAAGAGAGGGTTGCTCAATGCCTAAGGGAGGCTAATTGCACCTCAGTTATACTTTATACTATCATGAGAGGAATAATGAAATATTTTATACATTCATATTCCTTGGTATAAGTCAAATATAGACTTCATTACACCCTTAACACCTAAAATCCATTGAATACCCTCATCAAGAGGAGCTGTGCATGGAGAATTTTGAAAAAGGACTATGTAACTAATGTAACTACTATATGGAGTGGACCTTGGTAATTAATGAACTATTTTAAATTTTTATAGCTCTCACTTAACCTTAATATGAAAAATTAATGCTTAGAACATCATAAATAGGTTTGATTAGTTGTAATCTTCACTAGGGTCATTAGCGGGTTTCAAAGGATAGACTTAGGATATTTAATCATTGGTGAATCACCACTTTAGTGTAGGTTCTTTTATCAGTTTTCATCTCCTTTCACTTTTCATTGTAATAATATTAGGTCTTAAAGAGAGTTGAAGTGAAAAATTAGGGGAGCTAGACCCATCAAAACTAGAGGTTTGACTCACATCTTAGGTATCCCATAGCATATAGTTCAATCCAATTTTAGCCTAAGTTTGAGGTGGATGTGAATAGTCTTCCTCAAGAAGGGTGAAACCTAATTACCTAACAATTTGGACATGCCTAGTAAGATGAGTTTTCAAGCATATAAAATCATGCCTTGGTAAACTTAGAGGAAATATAGAATCTAAGTAAATTTATGAGTATCATCTATAGTCATCTTAGATAGTTTCAAGCACCACATTAGTAGATTAACAATTATAAAGTCATAACAAGTTCATGGCAAGTCATCACTTCAATGGTAAAAAAGGTTATCATTCATAGTTACATTCATTTTCATGTGCTTAATGAGGATTCATGTCTATACATGGGACAAATTTATATCATTCATTCCCTTATGAGTATATCTACGACCCTTTCAAACTCCATCATGATCCCCACTAATCTTATTCTAATCCTTATCATCCATACATCCACCCTTGTTAGCCCTATGATGAGTCTTCTTATTGCCAAACTACCAACCCCATTACAAGCCTCATCTATCTCCTTAGTATTATAGTTGGCAATCTAATCAATCATGGTAATACTATGGTATTATTGACCAACCCACTCATGCCCCAATTCAATCTATATCAGACCTGAAATAGACCCTATTAGACTATGAGAGATATATGTTGAACATTAACATATTGAAAGGGTATGGGGAACATATACCCAATCATGTGATTGAGGGGGTTAGAACTTCATTATATCAAGACAAAAGAGACTGTTTAGTTTTAATGAGGAATGGTCATTTAAGGAACAATAATATGTTAAATATAAAGGGTCTAATTTCCAATGTTGAAGATAGGTTGATAGTGTATGAAGGGAAACAAACTCACCATCATCCACATTATCTCCCCTCCTTCATCCCATGTCAATATTATACTGAGATGCCCATCACCCCTTAAAATATTCCCTTAATTAAATATCAAATCCCTTAAAATCCTTCACAAAACCTTCTAACTTTTCCCACTTGGAATTCTATCAAAATAAGAACTCAAAATGTAGGAGAAGAATGCATTAAATGGAGTAGTCACCATGAGCAAACCCTTGATCAGTCAAGGCTTGATTTTTAACCTTATCATACCAAGTAAATTAAGATTTTAGACCAACATTTATATCATATAGTGGAAGCTAAAAACTAACACCATATCATCTAAGCACACCTCAATTCGTGCCCCAAACTACAATATACTCAACACAAGAAAATCCTAGCCTAAGTTTCCATCTTGGAACCAAGTCTTATAGTCAAGGAAGAGAGAATGACAATTAAATAATTTTAAGATCATTAAAGGGTTTAAAACATTTCCTTCATGGAAATATATCCAAACCAATGTGAAAAATAAGGGTAAGGTGATGGTTGTTGAGAACAATCAACTGAATGAAAAACATGTGGTATATATCTCATCTCTCTTGAAGTCACTCCAATAATATCCTATGCCACTCATTTAGAGAGAGCCTATACTTGAAGAGGTAAGAAAATAAAATCATATTAATGTGGCAACTTATGATTATTACTTATCATATTTTAAATAGGAGCTTATCTTTGGAACACCCCTTTTGGCAAGGAAGGACACCATTCAACCTTCAAATGTGTAGAAGAAGATGGGCTACAAGGACTAGATGAAAAATAATAGAAAGATGATTACATTGGATAAGATGAAGGTGAATTATAGAATCTTCTTAATGACAAGGAAATTTCCCTTCATCATGGCAATCCTTAAGAGCTTGCAATAGTTGTGAGAAAAACTTGTAGACTGACCGATGAGGATAGAGAACAAGGCAAATATGAGAGATTTCAAAGTCATCAAGTGTTTATTGAAGATGAATGAGTTTAAAAGGATAATTCAAGTGATATATTTGACATTATATGGGTAATTTATAACCTCCTTGAATCATGTTGCGATTTGTTCTAGGTTGAATAATCCAATGTCATGAATCAAGAAAGGAGTAGACCTTTAAGCATGTCAGTATAAGAAGGTGTTATATGTGAAGGTGACTTGTTCAAACTATTCAAACAAGGTTACATGTCCCTTCTTACACTTCCATATGTTTCTTCACTCTTTGAGGATAGTGCTAAACTTAAGTAGACTCAATAAACCATTAAGGAGGATCCACCTATTATTGAAATCAATCCTCTAAACATACTGCAAGATTTGTTTCAAATTTCCCAACATGATCTAGAGTAGTATATGATTGAGGTAGAATTCATGTGGTTTATATAAGGAAAATAAGTATGAAATGATGACGATTGGGTATTGGACTCATACAGTCAACTTATGTAGATAAGGATTGAATAAGAAGGTCTAACTACCTTCTCACGAGGCCATAGACATGACAACACCTTCAGTTGTAAGTGGGATCCTTCATTTAGTAGGTAGTACATGATTGCACTCCTATCATCATATGCCAAATTGAATTCATGGATCCAAATTGATCAAAGGAGTTTCCCTTTTGATCTTGGAGGATAGATGAGGTGTGTTTTAGTTAGTGGTTTCTAGTAGTTCTTATCATGCTTCAATAAGTGCCAACACAAGTTTTTATATAACAGTCTTGTTTTAGTTTCTTCTAGGTTTACTTCTTAAATGTTGATGTGTTTATTTGGTGTAGATGTTAGTCTTATGTTTTCCTTATTATGTATTCTATTTGTTTTTTTAGTCCTAAGAGTGTCATAAAGTATAAATTGCTTAGAAGTCTAAGAAAGGTCCTTCCAATTATAATTTTAGGTTTGAGTCATTATGGTCATAAAGGGGATAGGTTCTCTTGACTAGCAATCTGGTCACTCATCAGAGTCACCATAAATGTTGAAATTTTGGATTCACAAGGCCAAAGTTCAACCCTTACCATCAAAATTTTGCATAATACCCCCCATTTTAGCATATTTGTAATGTCTAAGCTTGTTTTGATGTCATGGTTATCTTTTGAGAGTCTTTGATTCTTGTGAGAGGTATTATTTCACCATAGAGTATGATTGTGTCATCATATATTAGAGTTTCATTATGCCTATTTGATTATATAATAGTGATCACAAAGTGATTAGGGAGGTTGTCTTGGTCTTAAGCATGATAGACTTATAGATCCCTAGCAGGAGTTTGGGTCACTCCAAGGTGGGAGTAAGTACCAATAGTAATGTTAAGGATGATTAACTCCTTTTTAGTTCATGGTATAAATCTTAGTAATGTGTATCAAAACCATATCCCATGACCTTTATGTTTGAGTCTCTCACAATGCCTCATTATCCTTTTTAAGACCCAAAAATTCCCATATAAGTTAATTTACCTTATAAAATATTCATGAGAGGGAAATTTTCTATAATTTAATTATGTAAATGATTGTTAAATATATCCTATTATCTCCACATTGCCACCATTAAGTGTTTCACATTGCATAAAGTCCCTTTTAAGATACATTCCCACCTTTTCACTAGAAAAATGGGCCCCACATGTGCTAAATAGGTGACTCCTCAACTCCTCATGTTGTACCATCAGTTTTAAAATCCATTTTACCTTTGTTTTCCTTCCTACCCTAAAATGGTGATTCTAGATCTAAGACATGAAGACAATGGTGAAAAATGGTGTTTTCATGTGCATTTGGTGAGTTGTATATAATGGTATGGTCATTCCATACAAGGGGGAGTCAATTAATATAGAGGACTTTAGTGCATATGTATGAATAAGTTTTAAGGTAAAATAATGTAGAACAAGTCCAAAACCATTACTCCTTCATTGGTTTCTTTGGTAGCTCAGACACCCTATCAAGTTTTCCTTCATTCCATATAGGAGAGGTCAAATCAGGAGTTAGAATATGAAATATGTACCTTTAAATTATTATCCATGTATTTTTTTAGAAATTTCATGGCTATATATTCATGAACAATCATTAACAAATTAGCTACTCTAGTGGACCTCTTCATCTATGCAAGGCTGAGAAAACATAATGGTTTTGGTAGATTTTTAAGGATTTTAGGTAAAATAATGATTTGATGTGTTATTAATACCCTCATGGATCATATAAATCACCCTCTACTCATGTTTAACTCATGTTTAATTATGTAAGTAGTAAAATCTTCATGTTCTCTTCATTTCTAGTTTGTAGGCAAACTTGGATAATAAACAGAGTGTTGAATGATTTCTCTAAAAGGAGTTGATAGTGTTGAAAGGTTAGCTAAGTGATCTAAACTTATCCATGATTATTTTATTAAGATTCATGTTCATAATATCCTATCATAAATTTAAAAGGTGTCTTTAATGAAATATTTCATATACATTTAAGGTTCACTATGTAATAGCACTATGTGTTGATCATAGCACCATCAAAACCTTCAAAGCATAGGCTAATAACATGCAAGGATGTGTTAGAAACACAATATGTCCTTATATTATCCTTATATCAGGTCTCTTAAACTCTAAGATAGCCTCATATGCCTAAAACTACTTTTCTTGCCTCTAAATTTCCACACAATCAATTTTAGTAGATAGTAAGGTTTTTTGTAAAGATTATGATTCCTTAGAGATTCCTAGGTTTCAATTTTGGACTGTGCGTGCCTTTTTATACCTCCAAAAATGATATGATTACATAGGTTTGTGTCTAAATATCCTCAAGGTTCTTTTCATTTGTCTTCAAAGGGTTTCCATTCTCCATTTCATGTCATGTTTTATCTTTATCCCTTCATAATGTCTTTACTATCATTGCACTATGTTTCAATCACATCTTCATACTTCAACCTTCATATCAATACACAACCACACTCCACCCAACCATCCTTAATTCTAAGTTTAGACCATGAGATATAGACCTAGACACCCATGGAGATCATTAAGAAAAATGAGATCAATGAAAATTAGATCCATATAGGTCATACACCCTGCTGGAGAAGATAATGACCACTTTAGCCATCCTTCATTAGCTTAGATAGTGATGTGGAGTAGTATGTGAAGTATATAAACTAAGTTAATAATGAATCATGGTTATGAAGGTAAATGGAAATGAAGGAAATATATTTAAATATATTTCATCATGAACCACATGCTAAACTTAATCAAAATAAAGCAAGGTCAGTTAGAACCTTAAAGTGTATACATAGGCTTGTAGTGAATAAGTGGGAGCATGGGTGTGACTGTAGGGTTAGGAGTACTAAGAGTATGAGGAGATTTAGGATGATATAAAGAGATAGGAATGGAAATTAATAAACATTAAGGCATTTAAGGAATATTGAGATGGAAAAAATAGGGCTAGACAAAGATAAACACCTCAAACTCATCCCTAAGAAGTATGAGCACAGTTAAGGCTCTTTTTAAACACATAAAATATTGTACTCCTATGATGGATTTATTGGATAATTAAAATTGTTATGAATATAATATAATAATATAACCAATATGATGATATTTCTCAATAATATAGGGAGATATCAAGTCACCCTAGGTGGGGTCTAATCAGTTAGAGACCTAAAAATAACACCTATAGGCTAGTGACTAATATGTGAGGTCATTTTGAAAATTTGGAGGGTAAAATAAGGATGGAGGAAAATAATAATACCTATATATAGGTAATAAATCATGTAACCCATATGAAACATCATTATAGTATCCTCAATATGTTATTAAGGAAGGGAAACACATATACAATTTTAGCAGGCTTACAAATACTATCACATAAGAAAAATCTTGTATTTTTGTCCAAAGTGTGATGTAACACACTTGGGATAAATAATTTATAAATTAAAAGGTATTTTTACTTCTTATTTAGGTTCCAAACCTATTAATAAAGTGTTTTTCTCATCATAAGGAATAAAGAGTCTAATAGCGTAACTCCTATGGGCCTAAGATGAGTAGTCATAAGCTAGTTGTATAAATGAGGGACATATACATAGTTGAGGAGGTTAAAATAGGTTTGAATATGTCTAATACGGAAGTTATTGGGGTGTGATAGAGACCCCATAATGATATTTCAATGGTGATAATCAAGAAAAAGGTTTGATGGCTTTTTTAGTCTTTCTAGGCCAAAAATTGGGGCATAT
The DNA here is from genome assembly GCA_037957365.1 of Torreya grandis. Taxonomy (NCBI): domain Eukaryota; kingdom Viridiplantae; phylum Streptophyta; class Pinopsida; order Cupressales; family Taxaceae; genus Torreya; species Torreya grandis. The sequence continues at coordinate 416,399 of JARHVA010003865.1, forward strand.
AGGCCTATGTACACATTTTAGGGCCCTATATTTAATTAAAATCTTGGTTAATAGTTGAAAATATTTGAGCTTAATTTTAATATGGTATGAAAAAATTTAAAAGTGGTAGAAGCATCAGATAAGGTAGGAAGTCTTTTATACTAATCCTCTAGGGATATGTAAATAAGAATGTTAAGAAACCTTAAGCTAATTGTATTGTCATATGCGGAGGTAGATTTGAAGGAGAATTTTAATATGAGGTTGTTTTTTACCTTGTAATGTGTTTTATGTGTTTATAAATCCATAAAATCTTAGGAAAAGAGGATATTAATCAAACCCCAAACCCCCATACAACCTAGATTATAGTAAATTATGCCTATAGCTAGTCACTTAAGGAATAGGAGTAAAACAAGGGTTTTGAGTTATTTTAAGGAAATTTAAAAGGTTTTAATAGTTTATAACAATGTAAAATTATTATTTTAAGCCTCTCATGAGACCTATAGGCCATTTACTCATTCAAACCTAGTTTAGGCCTTTTGGCCTTGAAGCCTGTCTTAAGGCCTAGAAGTCTAACACTACATTGGAGTACATTCAGACCCTCTCCAAGTATAATTTGGATCTTGAATATATGTATAGATATTTTATGATTATTAACACATATATTTGAGTATTGGAAAGAAATTATGAATTCCATATTAGTCTCAAAGATTAGCTCAAACCACACAGTTCTTCACAGCCAGTTCAAACCATCACTTCAAGAGCTTGTATATTTAAGAGAATAAAGACTTGGATCAAATGCTCATGGGGGATTTTAGGAAACCCTGTGCACTTTAATTTAATTAAATATTTATTTAAATTGAATACCTTAGTTTTATTAACAAATTCTATCAAATTATCCTACATAGACTACCTAAAAAAGACCACAAGTTCAACTTCTTACATTCAAATCCTCCACACTAGTTGCAAGGGAACCCAAGATTGTCATGGATTTTATGTGGGCCTATGGAATTAAAATCCATGGCCATAAGTTTTGGGTTGGAGGCTTGAGCTTTATGAACCATCGTTAAGATGGTAAACCTCCTTAAACCCTCTTAAAACCCTATTTTAGACTAGTTTGAGAAAACAATTAAGAATTAGGACCCTGTTGCAATGGAATGATCCTAGAAACACTTGAAAAAATATATAGGGATTGGAGGAGAACTTATTCATGGATTTTAGTTATATATAATATGTATAAAATGTTTAGAAAATTATACTTTTGTAAGTAAATGGGCATAAAGAAGGGTACATTATATTTTATAATGATTCCAATCTTTGGAGGGGATGGTATGAGACTTGATTCATCTTATCAAGTTATAAAATTTCAAATTATTCACCTATAAATTTCTTTGTAACACATCTCCAAAATACTAGTCTACATGAATGAAGAATAGAGAGACATAACTAGCTAATTTTTCATTATTTTATATATTTATTCATCAAAAAGGGATCATTTCATGATGTAAGGGTTTTTTATAGTTATTAATCTCACTAATCCATATGTTTTCAATCTTTCTTTCAAGTTTCATGATATCCAACATACAAATAGTTAGGCTATTAGGCCTAATTGGCCTATTTGGTCATCAAAAGAGTTGAAGAATGACATAGTAGGGAAAGAGGAGTGGGTCATATAAATATACCATTACCTATAAATAATTAATTAAATATGATAAATACTCTCCTCATGTCCAACATAAAAAATAAGGAAATTACCAAACAGGGTCAACATGCATATTGAAGAGAGGGATGCTCAATGCCTTAGGGAGGCTAAGTTCACCACCATTACACTTTATAACTATCATGAGAGGATTTTTTAACTATTTGAAGAATGTATATGAATTTTTTGAATTAAAATACATCCTCCATTACACCCTCAATGCCTAAAATCTATTGAATACCCTCATCAAGAAGAGTTATGCATGGAGAAGGTTGAATAAGGACTATCTAATAGTGTCTTGTGTAGATCTAGGCCCTTGTAATTCAATTTATAGAACTATCACTTAACCTTCATATGAAACATTCATGCTTAGAACATCATAAATAGGTCTGATCAATTTTAATCTTCATCAAGATCATTAGTGGGTTTCAAATGATAGACTTGGAGAGGATCTTTAATCATTGGTGCATCACCACTTTAGTGTAGGTTCTTTTATCAATTTTCATCTCTTTTCCATTTTAATTAAAATAATATTAGGTCTTAGAGAGAGTTTAATTAACAAATTATGGGAGCTATCCCCATCAATACTAAAGGTTTTACTTGCACTTTAGGTAGCCCATAGCCTATAGGTCAATCCAATGTTAGCCTAGGTTTGAGGTGGATGTGAATAGTCTTCCTTAATAAGGGTGAAACCTAGTTACCTAATATGTATTTTTTATTTAAATCCTTACTAAGGAGGTATATTGTCTCTAAAATGTTGATAGGTAGGTTTATTAGGTGTTTAGTAAGGCCTATTATTTTGGTATTGTTTATTTTTTAGTTAAACAATTTCTTTCCCAAAGATTACAATATTCCTTTGAGTTCTCTAGTCTCACTATATTTATTAGGAGGGGATATAAATTGTGCTTTAGGATATGAAAATTAAGCCATTATGTATATATAGGGGTTATAATTGGTTTTCTCTATAAATATAAGCATTTTAGGTCTACATGTTAACTTTTAAACTAGAATCATACTATTTTATACTCTAATAGCCACTTCATATACATATAGAAGTGTAGGACCATCCATAGACTAAATCATGACACTAATATCTAAATTTAAAGCTCTTACAAAATATAAAAAGGCATACTCTAGCTATGGCCTAATCATAAGAGGTATCCTAGTCCATGTCTTTTGAAACTTGAGGTTAAAATTAGTCATGAACTCATGAGGAGCCTTATTAGTGGTTGTGAGTTGTTGAACCAGGGATAAATTATTATATTTATCCTCAAACTACCTATAAAAGACTGAACCTAAGTCATCCCAAGAAGAAATAGAGTTTAAACTAAGGTTGTACAATGCTTTTCTTTTAAAGGATGTAGCTAGCAAATAGATAACAACATTCTCTTGGAAAACATTATAGATAGAAAAAAGGTTGGATACATATTGTATGTCATCAATAGGTGTCATTTTTTCTTCCCCTAATAAATAATGAATTATATTAAGATCTAATGTTGGTATATCATCATATTGAGAAAGATTCAGTGGGCTTCCTCTATTGAATGAGATAAACACCTGGGTCTCAGTCATAGCCATTTGAATAGTGGGGATTAAATCATCTTGCATAATGGGATGATTAGGAGACTGAAACAATTTCTTAGGATAATTTTTTTTTCTTAAGATAATTTTATTTTATAAGAATGAGAAGGTGCAACTCAGAAAATTTAAAAGGAATACCTTTGCTTTAAGATATTTTGGTAACCTTTGGAATGAAACTTGTGATATCCTACTACTAAGAAATTTAAAACCTAAAAGAATCTTCTAGTTAAAATATGATGAATTTCCTCTAATGGTGTATATATCATTATCTAACTCCAAAATTCAGTTATGCCAAGGAATATGTGTCCCACTAGTCATGCCAAAAACTATTGTCAATTAGGAGTGCTACCCTTATGAGAATGTGTGCCACTTCCCACTCCTATTGAAATAATATAATCTCTCCTAAGTGTGGGTGATTTTGAGATGGAGAGAATCTATAGATAGATATTTGGTTACCTTTATGTACTCACTAAAATGTATATCTAATCCTACTAACTACTAATTTTTTAACTATGGTAAAGGTGAAGGAGTAATGCTTGCACTAGAATTAATAGGAAAACTTTAATGAAAGGTGATGCACTAATGTTTGTTTCTAATTTTGCTTCAAATTGACACTCTTAAAAATAAAATGAGCCTTCACACATTCAATTTACTTCAGGTATATGGACTCTACAATAGTGTTTCACACAAGGACCTTAACAACACTCACTTTTAGAATGGAAAGAATGAAAAATTATTGAATTCACATCCAAATTTAGGCTAATATTGAACCTATACACTTAGTATGACCTGTATAAACTCAAATATGTTATAATAAAGTAAAAAAACTAGACATTAACATAGGAAATAAATTTATTCACTATGTTTTAGATTATGGTAAAATTAGGTTTTGAAGGGACCCCGAAACCCTGTACAATAAAGAAAGATAATCCTTAAAGCCCAACGAAGTTTCAAAAAAACCCCAAAATAGGTACGAACCAAACCAAGTCAAACAGGAACCTGTAAATAGCATAACAAACCATATGTAACTGCCGACACTACACAAAACGGACCGTCACCAGACTGGGTCAGTATCCTACAACCTCCAAACAAAGAGGTTAATTCAAATTAAATTTTTAATTTTTATTTAACATTTTACACGAACGAAGATTCATATCTAGAGGGGGGACCATAGGCTTAGATTTCTTCCTCTTAACAGCAGTCCATCCATCCTCTACCTTTGTTGCCTCTGTCATCCATTCCTCAGAATACGATGGTCCGTTAAGCCCAAGGGATACAGATGACTCATCAACATCCTTATGAATACCAGCCACTTTTTGGCTCCTAGGTAGTTCCTCCAAAATAGGGGGAGAAACCAAGGCCTCCACAACAACTGGCTTTAAAAGATCATTATTCCCATTCACCACAGGACCAACTAAGGAATCTTTCATCGGCGACTCTTCCTCAATCATTGGCTCAGAATGGATGCTATCTTCATTTTTAGAATCTACCAAATCTTCCATAGGTTGTATAGCTATGTAATGTTCTGAGGAAGCCTTAGACCACCAAGAAGGTGGTCATCTGGACTTTGAATTCCCAGCCAAACGACGAGCCGCCATATGACCCGTCAGGTGACATTTTCTGCACTAAAAAGGTACACCCTCAAAATCCAACATTTATGTCCAAGTTCCCCTTGGGGAGTCCAGACAAATTGCCTCTAGTAGGCCCTTTGAAACATCCACTTCAACCATAAAATGTGAACAGGTCGAATGGTGAGCAATCGAATTATTTTTATCCACAGAAAAAAAATCTCCTATAGCATTCCCGATGGTTTCAAAAACTGATTCATGCCATAGATGTATTGGAAGATTTGGGAGCTGAACCCAGATCGAAAACTTGTTAAAGGTTTCCGTAAGTGGATTAAAATCCTTATGCCACCATTTGGCCATGAGAGGAAATTTACCCTGCCATAAGAAATCACTGTTGCTCAAGATTATCCTTTTGTCCTCAAGGCATTGGAAGATAGCAATAAAGAAACCTTTTACACATAGAAAGATTTCAACATGGTCTTCAATAAGTGGCAGCCAATTCTTGGATATCCAGTCGTGTAGATCAGCCAGAGAGGGCCAAAATCCTCTAAAATGAAAAATAGCAGCTTGGGAGGAAAAAATTTCTACCCTTTCAAAGATTCCATCTACTATTTCAGGATCTAAATTAACCCTTGTGGGTTTTAGAGCACTTACAGATGGTGCATAAGATGGCCCAGATGATGCATGAGGCACAGCTTTATGTAGATTCACTTCAAATGCTGCCACATCTGCATATGATCTTCCCCCTGCATCTAACCCTGATCTAGGAGTGTGGGCAAAACGCCTGGCCACAATCTTTCCTCCACCCACTGGAGAAGTCTCTTTAGGGGCATTCAGCTCCCTCCCCTTGCAAGCTGACAACACCCCGTCTGATTTAGCAACCGTAGCTACTTTGACCACCTGTCTGTCATTACCCATTTTTAAATTTTTTGAGCACGCGTGCATGGGAGATGGCATTGGCTCTAACAACTCTATTAGAATCAAGACAGATAAAATATCAATGGAAATCACACATACACTTCACATAATAACCTAAAAATGGAGGAAACCAGCTTCTTATTTCTTGAAAATGTGTAGTAAAAAATTTTAACCACCTTTAAACAAAGCCAAAGTAAAAAATTCATATGATAATTTTAGAAAAGAAATAACAAATAGAAAATAGTAAGAGAGGGGAGACAAAGTAGCCCCAAAATAAGGGTGACTCAATTTGTCCTCACACCCTTTAAATCACTACATAGTGTTTCCTATATTATCTCTCCTCATTCTTTAGAAGAATGGCATAGAAGGTATATTTTAACTTTATTTATAAACTTTAATAAGTCTTGAGCATTTATTGGTGAATTTTGACCCTTTGAAATGCCTAAATCTTTGTTGATATTCCCTTTAGCCTTGATTGTATGTCCTCCTTGATTAATAAGTCCTCTACCATGAAAATAGGTATTCAAGTCTTCATCAATTCCTCCATTTAATAATTATCCTCATCCATTTATGAGGTATATACACCTTATTTTGGCTGTTATAAGTCTCTTTGAATCCACTTTAACTTTGTCTCCTTGACTTGGCATAGGAGAGGAAAAGGTGTCTTCAAGGTTGTTGAGACTCTTTTAATGTTGTGAATGTTTCTTGAAACCAAAATCTTAAATTTTTATCTCCCTCCAAGTGGCATATAAGGTGATAATAAACCTTGATTATCATGTTGAATGGCTCCTATATGTTGATTTGCTGGTTTGACAACTTGAACTCCTCTTGTGTCATGGCATAGAAAGGAGAAAATCTTATTTTACCTTTAAGAAGGAATTTTACCTCCATTAATGGCCTATCAACACCGTATTAGACCTATAACAAGATAATTAGAGCCATTAAACAATTAAAAAGATGTGATTTTTTCCAAAAGGTCTCATTTGGCCTCATTCTTTATAGCCCTCAAAATTGGTAAACCTCCTTGTGATGAATAAATTATAGAGTATATTTAATAACTAAAGACATATTTGAGTAACATCATCCCCTTAAATATCCATTCCAAGTTTTAGGACCTAATGCTTAGTGTAAGTGTCCTTTTTAGCTCATTTTCTCTCTCTAATTAGGCATCATTAGGCCTCCTTACCTAGAAATTGAGATTTTGCTCCACATGCCTCCCACACATGTGAAACTACCAAGAATAATTTAATTCAATTTATCCATGCCAATTCCATGCTCCATGTAAAATTTCAAGTTCATAGACCTTATGGATGGGTGAACCATGAAATGGAAAAGAACTCGAGTCTAGGAACTTGTGTATGCTTGAGATGTAGTTTGAGTGTTTGGAAAGAATTTTTTAGGCTCAAAGGCTTGTAAATAACTTTTTTATACCTATAAAATTGTTATAAAAATTCATACCTTGAGAATTAGGTCTCTTATTACACTCCATAGGCCTTCACCTAGGCTTTTTGGCTTGCAAACTAGTGCATTCTCCACTTTTGACCAACTTGACAACTTATAGAGATTGTGTATCATTTTGAGAGACACTTATAGGTTATAATAAAGTTTTATAACCCATATAAAATCATAATAGATTCTTGAACTTGGTTTATAAGTCACTCCTTACTCTTCACCTTTATAAACAAGCTTACAACTATGTATTCAACCCTATATTTTATACTTGTACCTATAACTATACAAATAATTTCCATATCCAAATGATTATGAGACCTATGGATGTGATAAAAAAAATTTAGAGGAAAAATTATTTCATTTGGTGCACTTAAACTATCAATCTCCTCAATCAGGTTATTTATAAGGGTTTAACAAGGGTTTAAGTAGTCTACCATCTTAATGATGGTTCACAAAACACAAAGGGTTAAATCAAAAAATAATACTATGAATTTGAATTATGGATACCCCCATAACATCACATATGTGATTTATTTACCATGCATATTATTATGAAATATATTAGCATTAGAACATGACCTTTTTTTGGAAAACTACACATTCTGAGAGGTTGAGAGAGAAACATGCCTAAAAGTGCAAATTTTGATGTTTAAATCTGAATTATAATGCCTTAAGAAGGTATGAAACGTCATTTATGACAATATCCAATATTTCCTATCATTTTTTTTCCTTATGATCCTCTACAACATCATATATGAGATTGCGGGATTATAAGCAAATTGGTCATTTTAACCCTAGCTATTATATTTAGTGCTTCCTACTCTAACTAAGACATTATTAGAACTAAATAAACATTTTAATTATGTATCTTAGTCACTCATATCACTTTAAAACTTAAATTTTCTCTAAAAATTCCATTTAACCCCTTGGATATTGTGTTTAATCAATCCTCATAGTACACTAACCAACTGTAGGTATCAACCCTAGTTTCTTGGCTTGTAATGGCTTGATTGAGGAAAATTTCCTCCTATAAATGTTTAAATATTAATATGGTAATAATATTCATGAATACATACATTATTCTATTCATTTAAACATCAATTCTCATATGAAACCTTTTAATCTACTCAAGTAGTCCTAATTGTGCTTCCAAGAGTCCCTTGGTTGTAGGTGATTGCAGGGGTTGAATTAAAAAGTTTAAGCCATCCTCTAAGGTAATTATTAAGTTATATTTTGGTTTAAATTTACTCTATTTACCTACCTATTCACCTAATATTCATTATGATGAGCAAATTATCTTCAACTCTCTCCAAATTTATCATACACATACACAGGTCTATATAGTCCTTAAGTATCCTGACTAAAATTTAGAATAGAAACTATCTCAAAAATCTTGGTATTTTGAAAAATATTATTTAAACCATTTAATTTTTCACATAATTATTTAAAAAACCTTATACTTTTATGTATTTATAAGAGTAACTTTTCCACTAGTTTATACACATAGGCCTGTATGAGAGTGTCTAGGCATGTGGGAGCATTATAGACCTTTTTGGTTATCACCTTGGGGTTTATGATATATAATAGGATATTTATCACTTTTAATAACATTTAATGACATTATAATAGTTTTAATACTTATTTATCTATTTTTATACCTTAAGGACTTTACCTCTTAATGTTCATGTTCTATTACTCTTCATGTTTCCTCTCATTCCCTACCTATAGGCGTTAACTGAGTTCCTAGTTATAATGAATAAAAAATTCCCTTTTACATCCCTTTATTATGTATTAAAACTCTCCTTTATTTCCATAAATTCATACACAATTTACCATTTTCTAACATAAACCTCCAAGCATAATCATTGTACCTTGTCACACACTCCACGAGCCTATGTAATCTTAAAAGAAAGACCTTAAAGACATAAAAGTTATATAATGAATCCTCTTTACTGAGGAAACATTCTAAAAACCTTAGTGATATTGATAATAATTTCACATACTCTCCTAGATGCTTTATATTATTGTTCCTAAAAAATAAACCCAATTGTATTTCATGGCTAAGTGACTATAAGTGTTAGTTATTGAGATGAATATGCTCTGACCATTTACCTTAATATTATTTAGGTATTTAATACCTTAAATATTTCATGACTTCATACACCATTTAATCACTCAATATCTCAAAATAATGCATGCATTCACTTCTGTGCTTCTAATAGAGCTAATTATGTCATCATTACTCATCATATGAAATTAGGTGATTATTGAGAATCCTTGTGTGTTAATCCTTGAAATTTATCTTTCCTTATATAATTAACTGGAGCATTTCATATTTAAACTCATTAAAATCTTTCTCATACTTGAACTCCTCCTAGAAACAAGTAACCTTACCCATATTTGTGCACAAGCTTTTTGATAAAATTATATAGACCTAGATGTAGATGCATACTTTGAGTTGAAGGTCTAATAATAGGTCAAAAAAAAAATTGTTTCGTGAATAATTTTAAAATTATTTCATACATTAAACTCTTATGAAAATTTCCAAACTTTAATAGCAGGCCTAAAATAAGACACTAAGCCTGTAAAAAATCATTTGGTCCTCAATTTGGCCTCTATATGGATAGAGGAAGGCATGATAGGGTTGAATCAAATGGAAAATTTGTATCAAGATGTTAATTGAATATATTTCACCTTAAATTTATTTGAAAGGTATCAACCTGATATTGAAAAAACTTAATTAGTATGGAACCAAAGAATGCTCTTTACCTTAAATGTTGTTATACAACCTTAAATAAAGCTAAAGTATATCTTAAGGTCCTCTTTTATTATTTTAATTTTTATATTGGTGGTATATTAAACCATGAATTTAGGTATGTTTAACATTATCATCTCTCTAAGGTTTATATCACCTTAAACATTCATTTGACACCTTCATGGTTCATCTTCAGGTGCACACAATCCATCACAAGTTTCTACCAATCATGATACACATGCTTGATTATGTCATTTAAGCATATAAGGCCTAATTGGATATTTTTATCTCTTTTAGTAATTAGTGACCTTGAATAACTTTATATATTTATATGTAATTTCCTCATTCTATTAATCAACCTCTTTATCTTCATGGCTCCTATGTTCATTGAAGTTCATGGGAAAAGTATATGCAATCAGGCCTATAGTTAAACTTATGAATTATTTATTGAGTATCAAGAGATCATAACAACATTAATGTCATGTGAAATTCATTATTAATATGTATCAATATTTTATCTCCATTTACATACCTATTAATATCCTATGATAACATGAATAAGATCTTTTTTACATCAAAAACTCCTGATTCAGTGATTGCACCTTACTAAATACCCTATCACTATGGCTATCTCAAGGAAACTATTATTAAAGATGAAGGTATATAAGTTTTTGAAATAATAATGCATATCATGACTAAAATATGACCTTGATAACCCATAAATATGAAGATACTTAGTCACCAAATCAAATCATGATTTCAAACTATTGAATTTGAAAAAATAACATATGCAACCAATTTTCTACCATAAGACCTATTGTAACATGAAATTTCACACTTGTAGAGGAATTATTTATGATACCTCACTCCTAGTGACAATATTTGGATAACCTTAGGCTATGGGTATCATATGGTGAGGTTGAACCTCCAGATAAGGCTAGCTTCCTCTTGATGGATCACCTAGCAGAATGTTACTGCTTAGAAAAGGTTTAGAAAGGGGGGATAGGGTTAATAAGAAATATAATAAAGTGATGAACTAAATTTTAATGATAATTCAAATAGGCATGAAAATTACACTAATGAATTTTAATATAATTCTAGCTCACACAACCCCACTAGCTAGCTAATTGCATAAGTGTTTCATGAACTAGGTTCACCAAATAATTAGGGGAGTAAAGAAGAATTCTAAGACTCACACTAGGCATCTATTAATGGTAGAAATAACACATGTCCAAACCTATAACTAAGTTGAAAACACATAAAAATATGTAAGAAAGAATGAAAATGGGCATGGAAGATTCTCCTTCACAATGTCATCATGCACAAGCTTGTCAAACATAATTCAAAGGCAAGAGATAGGTAAAGAAATTCTTTATTGGTTCAAGATGTCTTTCATACAAATTTTGATAAGGTGTAGCCTTATAAAATGAGAGTCTCTTACTCTACTATCAAAAATCAAATAATCTATCTAAAATCAAAGAGATCCCTTACAATGGGGGAGAAAAAGGGAGATATATAGAAAGGGAGAAGAGAGTGAGAGGATCACATCATCTTAAATCATTAACTGGGATGCCACTATCTTTTAATGAATTCTTAACTACCTTTTGATCTAATCAAGACCAGTCCTCTATCAACAAATTAACCTTTATTTGTCCAAATAGCCTTTAAACCCTCATTAGCTGAGAAATATACTAGAAGACAATAGTCTATTTTGAAGATAATGTGTCATGGTCTTACCAAGAAATGAAAATCTTTGAAGGTTCTAAAAAGATTTGAATGTTCCACCTGCACTCTCCAATCTTGAAATATCTCTTTTTGAACTTCTACACCATCTTCTACTTGAATTCATTAAAAAGACAAAATATTCATACCCATGGATCTAACATAGCCATCGCTATGTCTTTTTTGAATAGTTTTATTTACCCATTTGTTGAGGATATAACTATGTTGAAGGACGAGACACTTCTCCATAATCACACATATGCCCATACTTCAATATCAAAGCATAGGTCTTACTATAGATGAAAACCAATCCAATTTATTGGTTTTCCTATAGGCTTCATATAAATGAAAATTATATCAGGTTGCATGTCCTTCTTATTGAACTATATTAGGTTTAAATAAACCTATTCTACCTCTAAACCTTATGAAAGCTGAGAACTCATTATATGCACGGATATTCATTAAAGAATAATGATCACATTCATGAAACATTGTTTCAACCCTATAAAATGGGCCATATATTTTCTAAATATTTGATTATAGGTCTTGATTGAGATTTACTAGTAGCCCCTTTGAAATATCTATTTTGGATTTTCCTAGATCATATTTGATCTCTATTTGTAGTCTCCTAGCCTTGACTTTTATCATTGGTCATTGATCTTGATCTGGGCTTCCAAATTATGATACTTGTTGTCCCCACATTCTTTCTATGGATTCTATAGTCAGCCTTCATCTGGTCACCACTTTTATGCCATGTGGCATTCTCACATTCAATCTAAGCTCATTGACTTCTTAAGCTCACTCGTACCATTGATCTTGTTTGTGATCAAACATATTTTGTCAATCTTTTATCTGCTTGATCAAATGTACACCATTAGATCTACTTTTTCACTATAATAAAAAAAAAATTCACCATCACATTTATCCTCAAGAACCTCTAACATATTAACCTTTTACTTTCCATTGACCTTAATATGCATGATTTAATGCATGTCATTGATCTTGGTGGTCCCACTAAATTGATATTTTATTCACATGTCATTGATCAATGATTTGATCAAATGAGATTTTTAAACTTGTCTTCCCTACATTCAAACCTAAGATCCTTTGAAATATTTTGAATTCAAATGGCTACTTCATGTGGTTTGAAATTGATGTCCTCGTGCACATCCCACTCTACTAGTTCAACTTCAAAGGCTTATATCTTGAGATATATAACTCATCAAGATACAAAATTTACAAGAAACATTAAATGCATGAAAATTATCATCTCCATATAATCCATTAGTTTCCAAAGGCCTCCTAATAAAATTTATTAAATTCATAACCAAATTGACTTTTTTATTTCTACATGACTTGTTATGATGGTCTTGTTCTTCTAATCTTATGCTAATCATCTTTGGACCCATCAAGGCTCTGATAAACCTTTGAAATTTTGAGAAATATTATTTCATGCCCCATGGATGCCATGAACTCTATGGAAACCTATTGGATCTTTCTATTACAAGTCTATAATTATTTCTAAGTCATTTTCTCATTCACCCAATAGGAACTCTGCTTAGCTTCTCACTCTACACCAAGACTTCTAGAATATTGATCCATCCAAGTAAATTTTTGTATGTAGGCCAACATTTTTGGTGACATCCTAGGATTACATGCCTACTATGAAAGAGATTAGTATCATTAGCATGTCTATTAGGCATGGAGTCTCAAGTATTTTTCCCTCAGCTAACATGATATTAATACAAATATGCACCTCTCCTAAAAACCTATTTTCTTGAAGCAATAAGGACAAAAGTAACAAGAAAAAACACTATGTCTAAGGAACTTATGGAAAGGGAAACACATAAATAAAAAATATGTGAATAGGGCACTTAGAGGAAAACATAGAAATCTAATCTAATATACACAATATTATATAATGTCTACAAACTCTTTTAATATCAAGGCTTTAAATGAATGCCATTGATTAGGATAGGTAAAAACTCTCCATATAACTTGACACATTGAAAATAATTATTTTGTTTGCAACCATATATCAAATAAGTACCACTCCAAAATCTATAAAACTTGGAATGGTTACCTGTAATGGCCTTATTTGAATCCAATTTGAGGACTAGGTCCCCTTCTTTGAAGTCCCTTTCTATGGATATATTTTCAAAGGCTTTCTTGACTTGAGCTTGATGTGACTCTAGTGTCTTCATTGCAAGGTCCATGGTTTATTCAAGCTCTATGAGCTCTTCTATCCTCATGCTCATAGGTTCAATTTCCATTAACTCCAATTGATGGGCTAACTCTAAGGTAGGAATTTCAAGATAAATGACTAATTTGGCTTCTATCCTATATACAAGGGCATATGGTGAATTTCCAATGGAAACTTTGGTAATCACTATATCATCCCATAAGATTGTTCTTAACTTTGTGTGTCATACTCTTGAGTTATCTTCCATAGTCCTCTTGATAATCCTTATCAAGTTCTTATTTGTGGACTCTGCTAGTCCATCACCTTAGGGGTATTAATTGGAGGATGAACTAAGGTATATGCCCATATAAAGTTAAAATTCACTTGTCCTCATGCCAATAAATGTTTAGGCACTATATGAAATTATTATGGTTGATACACCAAACCTGGTCACTATGTTGTCATAGAAGTCCATTATTACTAGTTCAATGGCTTATTTTAAGGCAACTGTTTCCACCCACCTAGTGAAGTAGTTAGAAATAGTGAGCACCCATGTGTTTTCTCCACTGGAAGGTGGATTAATCATTCATATGAAGTCCAAACCCCACTACATGAAGGGCTACTCTACCTGAGTTGGGTTGTGATGAAGGGGTGTTAATCTCTATTTTCCTATAAAGAGAGCACAATTTTGACATTTTTTGACCTATGCATAGGTATATTTGAAGATATTGGTTTAGTAATAACCATCTCTTATTATTTTATTGTTATATTTCTTGGAGCAAAATGGCCTCTTGTAGGCATATCATGGAATTGATCGAAGAACTTTGTCACTTAATTATCATCAATACACCTAAGAAGCACTCCATTGAGGTCTTTCCTAAATAAAATTCTATTAAAAAATGCATAAGGTATGGAATGAAGTCTAAAATACCTTATCTTTGCCCTATACATACCTTGAGAGAACCCACCTATTAACAATAAATGTGTCATATCTTAGAGCTAGCTAGTGTGAGGTGGAGGTGCATTTGTCTGTGAGTTGTCTTGTGTTTCCAAGATAAATTCTTTATATTATTGAATATCATTAACCATATGCTCACATAAGATTTTTCCTCTCACTATCTTAGTGACCTTGATCTCCACATCATACTCCATTACCTTGGTAATCTAACCATCCCTCTTTTCAATCAAGTATTTTTTAAGAAGGAAGTCCCTCACTCTAGGATGAGATACCATAAGATAGAACTTGTTGTTGGAGAGCATTGGTCTAAGAATTTTTAAGCTTCTCAAGGCTATAATAACTTTATTTTATACAAAAGTATATTTCACCTCATATATTTTAATCCCTTAAATAAAAAAATCAATTGGTTTCTCAAGTCCTTCACCATTATTTTGCATTAGCATAACTAATATATTATCAACATTGGAAAAGGTATACAATATGAAATCCATTGAGAAGTTGGGATTCATAAGTGAGGGTGTTTTGGCAATGGATTTCTTGATAGCCTCAAATGAATCATTACCTTTGTTTGATTAGGTAAGCACTTGAATCTTCTTTAACATGGTAGTGATGGGCTTGACCAAGTTTTCAAAACCTGGTATACACCTCACAAAAATTATTTTCCCAAGGAAGCTTTGGATTCCTTTCTTGTGCTCGGGTAAAGATAAATACCAAATGGAACTTATTATATCAAGGTTAATGGATAATCCCTATTTTGAGACAATGTGGCCTAAGAGTTTTCCTTCATGAACAAAAAACACACATTTCTTTGGATTTAAAGATATCCCTTATTCTCTGCACCTTTCAAAGACCAACCTCAGGTGATCTAAGTAATCACTAGTATTATTAGAAACAATTATGATTTCATCCAAGTAGACTAGCACCATCTAATTCAGAAACCCCTAGAAATCCATGTCCATGTCTCTTTGAAAAGTTTCCCTAGTGTTTGAAAATCCAAAAGGCACCTTCTAATAAGCATATATTCCCCACTTTATAGTGAAGGTAGTCTTGTATTGATATTATTCTCTTAATAGTATTTGGTTGTACCCTAAATACCCATCTAAAAGAGAGAATCATTCAAAACTAGAAACTATTTGAAATATTTTCTCCATGGATGGTAAGGGGTAATGATCTTTAAGGGAGATCCTATTTAGGTCCCTAAAATCAACACACAATCTGATCTGCCCATTATTCTTCCTTATAGGAATTAATTTAGCTAACCATGAAGAGTGATTAATGGGGAAGATGATATTGGATTTAATTAATTTTTTCAGTTCTTTCTTCATATTCTCTTCTATTTGGGGGTTGATAGGCCTCTGATTATACCTAACAGGGTTGGCATTAGCCTCCAATTCTATAGTGTGTTGGGATAACTTGGGATCAAAGCCTCTTAGGTCACTATATTCCCAATCAAACATATCTACATATTTTCTACAAAACTCAATGAAACCATGCCTTTTATCCTTGGTGATTACCTTTCCAAGCTTGAGGATCTTGTCTTTGAGGATAAGAACTATTTCATAGTTCTCTTCATCAGTTGACGTTATTGCCTTGTATCTCCTCATATATTCTCCTTCATGGAAAAAACCTATAAGGGTGACCATCCATTTAGAAATCTTATTGGATCTCATCTAAATAATTTGATCCTCATATTGATGTTGAAGCTTTTCTTGGTTCATTGAGGAGAACTCTACTTCCTACTTCAAGAAATAAATATTCTATTTATCACTCTCAAAGACCTACCAATGATATTAAATATTTGACACTAATGGTCTTACTACCACTTTGACATGTGGATACACCTTGGTAGTTTTCAACTCCTTGGGGATGTCAAACTAAGCTCCCATAGCTGCCAACATATCAACATGTTGATTCTAGTTCCTTAGCACCACTTAGATGTTAAAGGCCTCAAAGTCCTTAATTAGGTCCCACACTCTATGTTTGTAGGATTTAATCAAGGGTTTATTGATAATATTTTATCCTATAACTTAATGCACTATTAGCTCACTATCTCCATACACTTTCAATTCTTGATCCCTCTTTTACTATCCCATTGAAGGCAATCAATAAGATCCTCATACTCAATTACATTGTAAGAGTAACTAAATTAGAACATGTAAGAAGAGAAGTATTTATCATTAGAGTGGGATACTAGCATTAAACTTGCACCTAATCCATGTTTTCTTCTTGATCCATC
Organism: Torreya grandis; assembly: GCA_037957365.1. NCBI lineage: Eukaryota > Viridiplantae > Streptophyta > Pinopsida > Cupressales > Taxaceae > Torreya > Torreya grandis. The sequence goes on from JARHVA010003865.1 coordinate 433,446, forward strand.
AAATAACAATTTCCACAATCCATTAGAGTCTTCTTGTGGCTTAGTGAAGGATGGCATACATTGATTTCCCTCATGAAAATAGTATACTCCCATATCTATTTCCTTAACACCTTCCAAGGGGTCAATTAATTGATTATCATTCCATAACTCTTCCAATAACATATCAAGTATCTCCTTAGGATGAGTGTTTATCTCTTGACCAACCACATGTTCATCTTCATCAAGGATGGTATAGTTGATGTTTATGTTATTTGGCTCATAAGGCTTTATGTGAAATTTTTTAATAAGATTATATTTAATAGATACCTTGGTCCCATACCTTGTTTTTAAATCCACGTATGACCAATATAATTTTATAAAACCTCTAATTTTTGTTGTGAATTCTCTAGATAAGAATAGATCAAAACAAGGAGGAACATCTAGAATCAATACATTTTTAACCACTTGGACATTGGGACAAGCATGCAGGGTCAAATTAAACCCTCTAATAATGCCAACTAGTTTGGTGGAAGATTCATCAAGTTAAAAAACTTCCTTATATTGGGGCTCATAATTTAGACCACGTTGATCTATTATGGACTTTGGCATCATTAAATTAGTAGATCCACTATATACCAAGTATTTATGTACCAAAGAATCACTAGTGATCACAAAAATGTATAATGGAGGAGGTTTAACCACATTACTTGATTTCCCTTCATTAGGTCCCCTGCTTGCATTGGTGAGAATCACATTCTCTTTGTTTGGTGGCTTCTTAAAAATATTTATCTTTGCTAATCCTTCTTGAAGGATATCCATTTGTCTAGGCATGAAAAGAATGTCCCATATTATCACACTCACATTAGACTTTTTCATTTGCTTCATAATGTTAATAAGAAAACCACCAACCTTTTGTTGTGCTTTTGGAGCCACAAATTTTATTTTCAATTGTGATTTTTGGGAAACAAAGGTATTCCCTTGATTCTAATTTTTTGGAGATATTGGAACCTTTGGAGTAGTAGTAGTTTCCTTTGGCTTGGATATCAATGGAGTGGTAACATGAAGATCTTTGAATGCTTCTTGGTTACTATCCATATTTCTTATTTTGAACCTTTAATTAGTTACCACTAGAATGTATGCTTTGTTATAACTAGCTTGTTGATTATATGGATAACGTTCTTCTTGCTCATAGTTAACCATTGTAGCATCCAACTAGTTTGTTCCCTCATTGTGCCTTTGGCCTTTTTGAGATTCCTATGATTTTGTCATCCTAGGTAATTTTATGTTTTGATCCATAAGAGATTGATTGTATCCATATCTATCACCTTGATTCCATTACTCATTGAAAACTTGAGTGAGCTTAGGGTTTGGGATAATGGACTGACTAAAATATTGATTTTAAGGCATAGTCCCCTTAGATTTTTGAGTAATGTTATTCTGAGTAGGGACCAAATTAGTAGAGGTACTTAGAACATTTGGATTATAGTTTTTTTGCCTATTATAACTAGGCTTCCCTTAGATTTGGCCTTGTTCTTGGCTTTGTCTTTATAAATTTCCTTTGTAAGGTGCCCTATTTACTTGATAAGACTATTGTTGACGCTGATATGAAGTTTGATAAGGTATATTAAACTAGTATTTATACCTATTTGCATTCACCTATTCATTTCCCAAGGATTAAAACATGATCTTGATCTCTTGAAATTTCTTGTGTTCTTGGGAGTCACTAGAATGACTAGTGGAAGCCTTTTCTTACTTTGGTGTAGGTATGGTACTAAGAGTTTGCATAGGAGGAATGGTAGCAAGGAGATGAATGATGATAGGGGTGGTTAAATCTCAAGAAGCAAAGGAATTGGTAGTCTAAGTATAAGACTACCAACTTGTACTAGACAAAAATCTACCCTAATTGACACCTCATTAGCATTTGGTAGTTTGTTCCCTCTCATAGAATGAATCATTATTATAATATCATTAATAAGAGCCTTCAAATAGTAAAGGAAGGTAGTGTTAGGAGTAGGCCTAATAGATATTGGGATCCTATCCCATGTATTTTGAAACCTTGTATTGAAGTCTTTCATGACTTCATGAGGGTCCCTTTTGATTTTGGTCAACTACTATGGACATGATAAATGGTCACTTTTTTCTTCAAGTCTCTTATATAACACATCTCCTAATTGATCCCATAATGTGATGGATTTAGCAGGGAAGCTTTTATACCAATCTAAGGCTTTACCTTTGAAATATATGTCTAACAATATGATGGCCACATTTTCCTCATTGACATCATGAATGTTTTAAAAATTGGCTACATCTATAAGGTGATCATAAGGGGTGGTAGATTGGTCTCCACTAAAGTAGGGAACACTTTTAAGAGCTGCCACTAGAATAGGGTCATAGTGATTGAGGCTTAATGGATTCTCATCATTTAAATCCACAAAAGGGAAAGCTCTAGGGGCTTCCATGGTAATGAAAGGATTTAACAAAGACCTTCTTGTAGAGGTGGATTTTGAAATTGATTTAGGAGTAAAGTTGCCTTTATATGGGTGTGTATTAGAAAATCTTAACATTTTTACTAAGTTTAAAGGTAATTCAACAAATTTAAAATAAATACCTCTAGATTTTGATTTTGTGTTCACCTTTAGCATGAAAGATAGCTAATAGTCAGCACTAGAATGATGAGTGTTGTTTGGAGTCACCAAATATTACTACATGAAAGCTATAACTATTGTAAATTGATCAAACTAGCATCAAACTTGATCAATCTTCTTTGAAAGTGTTCCATCAAACATGCCAAAAACTTTTATAACATGAAATTTTCACCCTTTTAGAGGATTTATTTAAGCTCCCCCACTCCCAATCACAATATTGGGATAACCTCAAGCTATGGGTATCTTATGGTGAGGTTAAATCTTCAAATAAGGTTAGATTCCTCTTGATGGATCACCTAACCTAATACTACTACTTGGAAAAGGGTTAGAATTGGGGGATATGGATAATACTAAATATAACATGGTGATGCACCAAATTTGAATGGGAACTCACATAATCATGAAAAATACACTGATGAAGGTTAAGACAATGTTAGCTCACATAGCCTCACTAACTAGCTAATTGCATAAGTGTTTCATGAACTAGGTTCATGAAGCAATTAAAGGAGCAAAGAGGAATTCTAAGACTCACACTAGGAATCTATTAATGGTATAAATAACACAAGTCTATACCTATAAATAACCTAAAAACACCTAATAATTAGAAAGAAAAAGGACAATGGGGATGGACGATTCTCCTTCACAATGCTATCATGCACAAGCTTGCTAAACATACATTAGAGGCAAGATATAGGTAAATAAAGTATTGATTGATTCAATATGTCTTTCATAAATTTTTTGATAATATCTAGCCTTGTTAATGAGAGTCTCTTTCTCTACTTTCCAAAATCAAAGACTCTATATAAAATCAGAGAGAGTCCTTATAATAGGGGAGAAAAGGGGAGATATAGAGAAAGGGAAAAGAGTGTGAAAGGGAGCACATAATATAAAATCATTAAATGAGTTACCACTATACTTTAATAAATTCTCAACTACCTTTTGATTTAATCAAGACCAATCCTCTATTGATAAATGAACATTTATTTATCCCAATAGCCTCTGAACCCTTTCACTGGCTAAGAAATATACTAAAAGACAATAGTTTATTTTGAAGATAATGAGTCATGGTATTTCCAAGAAAGGAAAATATTTAAAGGATATAAAAATAATTGAATGATCCACACGTGCTATCCAATTCCTGAATCTCTCTTTTTGAAATTCCACATCATCTTCTACTTGACTTCATTAAAATGACAAAATCTTCATACCCATGGATCTGATAAAGCCATGACTATGTCTATTTTGAATGGCTATAGGTACCTATTTATTGATGACATAACTATGTTGAAGGATGAGACACTTATCCATAATCACAAATATTCCACTAATTCAATATCTAAGCATATGTCTTACTATATATGAAAACCAATCCCATTTACTAGTTTTCATATAGTCATCATGTCAATGAAAAGTTTATCAGGATGTATGGCCTCATTATAGAACTATATTAGGTTAAAATAAATCTATTCCACCTATGAACCTTGTGGAAGCCAAGAACTCATTATATGCATGGATCTTCTTTAAATAATAATGATCAGAGTCATGAAACAATGTTGTAACCCTATAAAATGGGCCTTTTATGTTCTAAATCTTTAACCAAAGGTCCTAACTAAGATTTAATGGTGGATCTTTTTAAATGCTTATTCTAGATTTTCCTAGATCATATTTGATCTCTATTTGAAGTCTCCTACCTTTTACTTTTATCATTGGCCATTGATCTCAATCTAGGCTTCCAAATTATGACACTTATCATCCTTATGTGCTTTCCATGTATTCTACAGTTAGCCTTCATCTAGTCATGACTTTTATGCCACATGGCATCCTCACATTCAATCTGGTCTCATTGACTTCTTGACCTTACTTTCACCATCAATATCTCATATGATCAAATGTGTGTCATCAATCTTATATCTGATTGATCAAATGCACACCATTAAATCATATTTCTCATTATGATTATGACATTTGTCACCATCACATTTATCCTTAGGATTCTCTAAATTCTTAACCTATTGCTCATCATTGATCTTGATATGCATGATTTAATATGTGTCATCAGTATTGGTGCTCCTAATAACTCAAGATTTTATTCATGTGTTGTTGATCTATGATCTGATCAAATTAGATTTTGAAACTTGTCAGCCCCATGTTCAAATCAAGGACCCTTTGAAATATTTTCTACTTCCTATGGTTTTAACTTGACCTCCTCATGCACATCCCACTTTGTTAGTTCAAAATTGAAGGCTTATATCTTGAGATAAACAACTCATCAAGATACCAAATTTATAGGAACATTCAAGGCATGAAGATCATCATCTCCATGTGATCCTTTGGTTTCAAGAGGGATCCTAAGCATATTTATTAAATTCATAACCAAACTAAAATTTTCATTTCTACATGGCTTTTTATGATGATTTGGTTCTTCTAGGCTTTTGTTAATCATATTTGGTCCCATCAAGGATCTGATAAACCTTTAATATTTTGATCAATCCTACTTCATTCCTCCTATATTCCATGAACACTATGGAAACTTGTTGGATGCTTTCTCTTGCAATTCTAGATAGAGGTAGAGGTATATCAAGACCCTTTCTAGATGACTATGACATAATGACCCCCTTAAATTGTTCATGATTATTTATAAATACTGAGATATGAATATGAAAACCAATTATAGTAACTTTAATTTCATTAGAGTCCCTATCATTTCCCAATATATTTTGACTTGACCTTATCTCTATTGGTCATATTGAGTAAAAATTGATGACCTTCCTTGAGTAACCAATGAAGTGGATAGGAGAGATGAATGGGTTTTCAATATTTTATCATTTTAAATTCCTTCCAAACTATGGATTTGACCTTTAGGAAAATAAATGAATTCTTGATGATTTTTGAAAGTCAATTTCACCTTCAAAGCTTGTATGGACAACCTTAAAAGAGCCCTTTTTAGCACTACAACTGCCATAACCACTTAAGCAACCTGATGAAACTAATTCAAAAGTTTTTCAAGATACATTTTCATGTCTAAAAATGTGTATCATGACCTTATTATTATAATAGACTTCCATTACTTTTCAAACCTTCTCTATAAGCCATTAAGTGATCTAAAATGTAACCAACTTGGTTATGATTTTAGTCAATAATATCACCAACTTGTCTTACCATTTGTGAATAATTTATTGACCTTGATAAATGTTATAAGACCAATCAAGATACCCTAGACTCCTTTCATCACTCGAAACTCATTGAAATTAGTCATGGAGTGACTAGACATGAACATAACTATAATGAACAAAACCTTAAACTTATCAAATTTACCTTAAACTCTATTAACCAAGGTTTTAAATGACCATTTCAAGGACATATAAATACCAAAATAATGATCAATAGGAAAAATAAGCATGATGAGAAAAGTTTCAAATTGTAGGGGTGACAGTTTGACCTAGGAGGTCAAACTTGTCAACATTTTGGTGACTCAATTAGGAAGCATGCCTTCTATACTTATGAACTAGTGAATTTGAATATATTTTGGACTCATGAAGATTCTTTTAAATTATAAAATTAACATAAACATACATTGACCAATGACTACAAATCTTGATTCAAAATAAGACAGTTGTTTTCCTTCCCAAATAAGGAAAAAGAATACACACAAAATAAGGGAAACTAACTAACAAAACACATTGTAGGACAATACCTAGAGGGAAAAAAATATAAGAAAACTAATGTGATATTAAAACACTTAGAGGAAAATAAAACTAACTAATTATGTATAAACAAAATTATCTCTTATCATCAATGTTTTAGATGTATCCCATTGACTAGGATTGGAAGCTATTCACCATCCATCTTGGTAAGTTGGAAGGCATTGTGGGATTTACAACTAGAGATTATATAGTTTCCACTCCTAAGTGAGTCAAACTTGATGTGCCTTCCTATTTTATCTTTGTCCTCATCCTTAGGGACCAACTTTCCTTCTTTGAAACTACTTGAAGATGCTCCTTTATCAAAGGTTCTCTTCACGTATGCTTGATGAAATTCCATGGCCAACATGGACTGATTTCTAATTTCTTCTAGATACATAAGCTCATCATACCTCACCTCCATAGGTTCATTATCCAACAACTCTAGTTGATGCATTATTTCCAAAGTAGGTAACTCAAGTGAAATTAGCAACCTTGTTTCCTTTCCATAGATAAACTTATATGGTAAATTAGCTATAGGCCTTTTTTAGGTGATTTTATCAGCCCATAGAGCTAACTTAAGCTTCAAATTCCATGTATTATGATTATCCTCAATTGTTCTCCTTGTGATCTTTAATATATTTTTATTGGTGGACTCAGTAAGACCATTACCTTTTGGGTAATGATTTAATGAAGTGTTGAGGTATACACCATGTCAAAGAATCCATTGATTAATCCTAACTCCCATAAATTCCATGGCATTATCTAAAATAATGGTGAAGGGAGCACCAAACTTTCATAGAAATCTAACACACTTGATTCGTTTGCTTCCTTCAAAGCTATTACCTCTATCCATCTTGTGAAGTAACTCATGGTAGTAAGGATCCACTTATGAACCAATTTTTAAGGTGGACTGATAAGGCAAATGAATTCCAAACCCCATTGGACAAAAGGTTTATTTACTAAAATAGGATAAAGAGGTAAGGAAACAAGTCTTTGTTTTCATATAAACATGGCACATTTATTGCATTTCCTCACCCAAGCATGAAAATATTTGAAAATGATTGCCAAATAATACCTAGCCTTCATGATATTAAGGGTTTTTGTCCTTGTTGAGTAGTGGCCTCCACCTTGTCCATCATGGAATTATTTAAGAAATCTTTCTACATGGCTTGACTCTACACACCTGAACAACATACTATTGATATCTTTCTTAAAAATCACTCTATCAACAATGAGAAAAGGAATGGAATACAATCTAAAATACTTTCTCCTTGATGAACTTAAAGTGGGAGAATAAATACCATCTTGGAGGTACTTTACCATGTCTTATAACCAACTTGATGATGATGTATGATCAGATACAATTATTCATCATTTAGTACTTGAACTATATTTTTATTCTCTTGAAAGTCTTGGGAAAGGTGTTCACATAATACTTTGCCTATAATCATCTTATTCATTTTTATCTCAACATCATACTCCATAACTCTTGGTATCCAACTAACTCTCTTCTCCCTTATGTCCTTGCTCAACAAGAACTCCTTGATACTAGGATGAGCAACCATTAGATAGATCTTATTATTAGATAGTAAGTTTCTAAACTTATTAATACATATGATTATTGAAATTACATGTTTTTATACATAAGTGTACCTTGTCTCATATTATTCCAAGCCTTGACTGAAGAATTATATGGGCTGCTCCAAGGCTTGTTTATTTTTTTACATGAGTATTCCCAAAATTGTGTCCACATTAGTGTATGCATAAAAGATAAAATCTCTTGAAAAAATAGTATTAATGAGGGTAGAAGTGTTATCTATTAATTATTTTATCTCTTCAAACCTCTTCATTCCCTCTTTGGTCTATCTAAAGTTCTAATTTTTATTAAGCATGGCTATGAGTGGCTTTGCCAAATTTTCAAAATAAAATATATATCTCCTTATAAAATTTATTTTTCAAAAGAAATGTTTTTAATTCCTTCTTCTACTTAGGCAATGATAATGTAGGAATGGATATTATCCTCTTAGGATTAATTCTCAAACCATATTTGGAAATCACTTTACCAATTATCTTACCTTTATGTACATAAAACACACATTTATTGGGGATAAGTGGCACCCAAAATTACCTACATCTCTAAAACACCTCCTTGAGATGAATCATGTTCTCACTCACATTATTTAAAAATATAGTAATGTCATCCAAGTATACAAGAACAAACTTGTTGATTGGTCCTTGAAATGCCATATACATGGCTCTTTGGATATTAATCCAGGATTGGATAGACCTAATGGCATTTTCCTATAGGAAAAACTCCCTCACTTGGTATTGAAGGTTGTCTTAAACTAATCTTACTCCTTTACAAGTATCTAGTTATATCCACTATAGCCATCCAACAATGAGGACCTTTCTGAACTAGCTACTAGTTGTAATATTTACTCCATTGATGGAAATGGATAATGATATTTGAGAGAGGCCTTATTAAAATCATGGAAGTCCACACAAAGTTTTATTTCTCACATGAACAATGTTTTCCACCCAATCAGAATGTTTGATGGGGAAAATTATGGTTGATTCAATCAGCTTATAAAGTTTAGTCCTCATCAAAGACTCAAGCTTAAGATTGATTGGTATTTTTCTTTATCTTACCAATTTTGTATCAGCCTCTATCTCAATTGTGTGTTCAGATAAACTAGGATCAAACCCCTTCAAGCCACTATACTGCTATGAAAATACATTAGAAAACTCCTTACATAAATCAAGAAATGAATTCTTTTGAGATGGAGTACATACTTTACCCAATTTGAGAGTCTTTGTGGTTTCTATCTTAATTTTAGAATAGTTTTCCTCTTTGTTAGACAATGAATAATTTTATATCCTCACCTCATTATCTCTACTAAATATGTTTTCATGAGTGACCAAACCTTTGGTCAGCATATTGGACTTGAGTTAGACAATCTAATCACATTAATATTGCAAGATCTTTGACTGATTTCTAGAAGAGAATTCAACCTCTTCTTGCAAGAATTTAATAATATAATTATCATCTTAAAAAACTTGAATTTATCATGATTGTTAGGAATATAATTCCTCACCATAATCTTTATATGTGACTACTTTTTCTCATTCCTTACATCAACTAGAATGTTGAATTGAACTCCTATGTCATCCAATCTCTGAATATTTGTTTATTTCTCTTAGCACTACTTGGATATCAAAATAATAAAATTCCTCAAGGATATCCCAAATTATATGTTTATAATATCTTATCAAAGCATTATTTCATACATTCAGTCCTCTCACTTGGTGAACCACAAGTTCACTATCACCAAAAGTTTGTAAAACACTGATTCCCATCTCTTATCCCATTGCAAACCATGGACTAGAGCTTCATACTCTACTACATTATTAGAAAAAACAAACTTAATATTTATACTATAATAATACCTTTGTTTATTATTTGAGATAAGCATCATTCCATCTCTAATACCATGCTTGTTCCTTGATCCATCAAAGTAGAGTTTCCGAAGACCATCCTTTGATTCATCTTCCTTAACTATAACTAGAATTTGTGCATCATTTTAATGAATAAAATAGAAACCAACTCCCTCATCTTATATAATTTTTTAATTATCATGTTCATGTAATTTATAATCCCATTCATCAATAAATAAATTAGGAAATCCTTTAAGAGGTGAGTTGGCTTATACTTCACTAGTTTGTTGCACCTCATCCAAGATAATATAGTTTGTATTCACAACAATTAGAATGTAAAGTTATAAATAAAAGTGTGAAATAGTATTAGAGTAAATAGTGACCTTGGTTCCATGCCTTGTTCTGAACATTAGATAATTCTAATCATTTTATAGTTAACCACTAATCTTTTATGTGAAATCTCATGATAAACACATGACAAAATATAGAGGTGAGTCCATAACCACTATATCTTATTGAATGGTTACATTTAAGTAAAAATTTAAAGTTATTTTTACATTATTTATCATTAAAATAGTCTTAGTTGGGGATCCATAAATATGTAACACACCTCTGGTGTTTGGCTCATACACTAAACCCAACTTGTCTACAATCTACTGAGGCATAACAATACTACTAGCTCCATTATCAACCACACAATTATGGACTAATGTGTTGCCAAAAATTAAAGATAGATAAAAGGGATATTTTATATTTATTTTTACCTCATAATTATTAAATTTTACTTTTGTATGTACCTATTATACTTTTTTATTCATACGCTTATCTAAATTGGTCAAAACTACACTCTCCTTCTCAACTAGTATTGAAGATAATTTAAGGGATGAAAGCTCCTAAATAAGCTTGTATTTTTGTCTTCATATTTTTAAGTAATACCACATACTCATTTTTATATTATAATTATTCATGTTATCAATAATACTGAAAAGAGTTCCACTCATATTTGACTAGACCCTTGGGACAACTCGATGATCTTGCACTTGAGATACTTGTTGAATTTTACCAACTTCCATATTCTTATTTTTATAAGGTGATTAGATGGAAAGATGAATATTATAACCTTTATAAATAGTATGAGGAGTTTTTTTAACATGACCCACATGTGAGTCTTGTCAATGGCCCTTTTCTTAGCTCAAGTGATGGCTACAACTACATTATTTTATGTACTAAGGTCACCAACCTAATTTAAAGCAACATGATTATCAATTTGCCTTTTTTAAAAGGTAACATCAAGATACTATTGTATATGATGAACTTTGTCTTGTTATTCCATAACCTAATTATGGTGACTTTCTTTAATATAAGCCTCTTCATAGGTTATTTGAGGAATAACCATAGATTGAATCACCAAGGCTTAATTTTCCATATCACTTGGATTAGATATCTACCAACCTAAATTTGGCATCATGTTATTTTGTGTTGGTATAGGTAAAATGGATTTAGATGATGAAGGATCATTTGTATCAACTATAACATAAGGTTTGGCTTATGTGATAGCTCCTTCAGTTTGATATGAAGGTCTTTATGTTGAGAGTTGTCATTGATGTCATGTATTTATGTATTGTGATTGATGTCAAGAAGGATCAATAAGATGAGAGTTGTATTTAATGACATATATTTGAGTTCATTGATTCCAAATAAATATTGAGGTCAAGTGTTGCTCCGCAAGAAGGTAGATATGGTTATTGGTATAAGGTTGAGTGTTTGAGCTTGCTAGTGTGGCTTTGAGTGATCTAATGAAGTGTCTTGTGAAGCATAGTGAGGTATGGTGAAATTATTAAATACAAGAATGTGGAGTTTTTTGAGTCAGTATAAGTTTCATGTATTTTATTAATATCTTCAAAGTTTCATGAGTTTAGAAAGAGATATTGTCTTCATGTTGTGTATGTTCAATAAGGCTAGTTCAATCTTGGGTTGTGACCTATATGGTCTAAGGAGATTTGGTCAAAGGAGAATGATGGGAGATGTTGAGGATCATGTATTATATGTATGTAAGTGAATATTGAGCTATAAGGTCTCATAAAGATCTTAAATAAATATGGTTCTTACTAGGTCTGTTTGATGGACTAGTTACTAAGCATGAATATGGCTTGTGTATACACATAATGTTTTTAAAATTTTGTCACTTACTAATACTCCTTATATTTCAATAACCCATAGAGTATTAATCTATTTGATTTCACACCTTAAGTTTTTAACCAAGAAAGGGGTGTTCAAATCATTGGTGCTTCATAATATTATTGTCCCTTTTGCCACTTGTTATCCACATACTTGTCTCTTAAAACCCATACCCCTAAGCTCATTCTTATCTATTGTACACTCCTCAATAATTTCCCACCTTTTATCCTCCTTTTCCCAACCTTAAGTCCCTTTCATATATTTATAGAAATAATTCAACTAGGTTGACCCTATACTATTTTGGGTAAAATTCATTTAGGATCTAGGTCAGCTCTTGGTTGACCTAGCCCATGACCTAGTTAGTTTTTGTCCATAATAGTACTAGGTCGACTAGGTCAGCCCTATCAATTGAAAATTTGAGAAGGGCTTAGGGTTAAATCCACCTATATATACAAGATCATTTCACAATATTATTTAGAGAATAAAATAAGAAGTAAGAGCTACTATGCATCCACTTATCCACCATTCTACTTGAGGAGCAAGCTTAGGGTTTAGTACTTTCTTTGGAAATATGGATCTTATCTTATGGAGAAGTATTTTGGATGCATTGATAGGCTATGTATCCTAGATATGATTTATCCTTATCATCCTTACATACCATAAAAACCTCTTACAAAGCACCTTGGCCAAGGGAGAGATTGAGGCTCGACGGATTCATATTCAAAGTTAAGTATTCCTAACTTTGTTCTTCCTTTGTAAGATTAGATAGATATGCATTTGTAATTTTATTCCATGAATTATTATTCCATATACATTTATATGAGTATATGTCTTCTATGCATGTTTAGTTTTATTGTTTATTACCATTACTTTATGCCACAAGCTTTGGTAAGCACTAGATTAGACTTTACTTTAATTATTATTAGTTTAGTGAATACGAAAACATAGGACCTAGATAGGGTTATTATGTGATTGTCTTTGATTGGAGGCTTTGGGACCCTCCCTAACATCATTTATTATGGTAAGATATCTCCTAATTTGTTCTAATGGATCCCTATATTGGTCATGTTCTCAATTATCTAATGTATTCCTAATCAGAAGTGTAAGTATGATTTATCTTCTCCAAGTTAGGATTGATTTATAGACATGATTTATTTCTAATCATATACATTATGGTGAACTTGACATGAACCTAACACTTGTAGGTTTTATTTCACATTTTTCATTATTTCATCAGTTTATTTATTATTATTTTTATTTATGATACTCAGTCGATAGTGTTGGTACAATTTATAAATTTTGTGTGTAAATTTAACACACAATCACATCAAAATGACTTTGTTCTATTTGTATATATATTCATCAAATATAGGTTATTGGGTTGAATAGGTTGCCATAGTATAGTTTTTCACATATAAATAGGCTATTAGGTTGATTCTATCGACATAGTACACTTCCAAACTTCTATAAAACATACTAGGTCAACACTACAAATATATTACTTCTTCATAGGTTTTAATAAATAGGGAACTATAGAACTAGGTCAACCCAGTTGACATAGTTGGAATATTTATTAAGTAAAAATTAGGGAACTTCAATATCAATCTCACTTTCCTCTGTATCTTCTATCCCACCAAGGTTCCTTTCTCTCTTTCTCTATCATGTCTATTATTCATTATAGTTCTATTTTTCATAGTTTGTAGTCTTTAAAACTACCCTTATACATCAAACTAGATTAACCATGTCAACCTAATTTTATATTATATCTCTTGTCTAAAGGAGTAGGTTGACACTATTGATGTAGTTCTTCATAAACCCTTACTTTAGTAGTATAAGAGCAACATTGTCAAATATATTCTATAATCTCTACATATACTATTGTTTGAATTGACACTGTATTATGTTTCAAATTTGAAATTATATGCTAGTAATTAGATCACACTTTCACTTTCAGTTTCTTGTATGTTTAGAATAGATCACATAATCTAATTTGGTTATTTTTCAATATACCATTTGGTTGCAATATTTTTCTCTTTATTACACATACTAATAAATCACATAATCTTAAAATGCATTTAAATGATTGTCTACCTTAGGCCTACCTACTTGTATTTCATCACCAAGGGGGAAGCCAACTTGGTTTTATAGCTAAGTATAAACACATGGTTAATGGTATATATTGTAAAATCACCTAACACTCTTATCACTATAATGTGTGAAGTGAGGGGGTAGGTCCCCATACTAAACTAATACCATTACTAACATAGATCCATTTTAACCTAAACATCTTGAAACCATCCATAGATTGCTTTCTAGTTCCTTATTTATAGCCAACTTCCTATCACACTTAAAATCATACTCCAATAATCTAACAACATTTAGTATGACCACTTAGTTAGCATTTACTTTCTAAGTTGACTACTTTCTCTTTACTCAATTATATGTTGTATTGCAAAAACATGCATTGGCTAGCATTAGTGCAAGGTTTTATGTTGTGTGGCTTAATTGGATCATCCTCATTGACCCAATTGATTATTTTTTTCTTTACATTCCTTGATTATAAAATTAATTCAAAATTTCTTCTTGCTTTAGTACATTGTCATTCTATTTGACATAGTCCCTTATAGACTATTTGTTTTCCCTACTTGCAGTACCGAGTCAACCTTATCAACACAATAGTCTTTTCTACCCCTTAATATATAATACTAGGTCAATCCTATCGACTCTATATCTTTATCTACCTATTTTATGTCCAAGTTACATCTAGGTCAACCCTCTCAACTTTGTATCCTTGTTTTCTTAGTTTTTAGACCCTATTTTTAGTACTAGGTTGACCTAGTTGACTCTATACTCTTATTTTCCTCTCTATATTTACTTAATTTTATATAAATTTTACCTTATCTAATCCCTCTTCATCATCATGAATTTATTTTTTGAATACAACACTAAGTTAAATTCAATGGATATGATGAATCTTACCAACCTTGATAAGGTCTCCCATAATCAAATTATAGATCCTCTTCTAGATGAGAGTAATGTTCGTATAGCCACTCACACAATAAACTATGGGACCCCTCATGATTATTATTCACTTTTTAATCCTCTCTTCTCACTTTAATATCCACCCATATTAGATTATAGACCTAAAATTCTCTTCTTCATCTATGATTTTCCTCAACATAGAGGAAAGGACCCTTCTACTATTTACCATCTCATGATTAGTGGTCAAGTTGAAGAGCCTCATTCACCTTATCCCATGTTCTCAAAAAAAATTAGTGATACTAAATTATTTTCTTCTTAGCCTCTTCCCTCTATTTTGACCCTTTTTCATACCATGACTTCTTCTTCTTTGACTTCCTCTACCTCCATGCCTAGTATCTCCTTTAACATGGTAGGTTCTACATCTAATGGGCCTCTTCCAAGTCCCACTCTCCTCAATTATTCTACTAGTGCATCATTTTTTAACCATGGTAACCATGAATTTAGTTCTTCCTCTTCTCATCCCTTTACTATTCCATATTTTTCCACATAAGCAAATTTTTCCAATAGTGCTTCACATTCTAACAGCTCTTCTCAACCTCCTATAAACACTCATAGTGGTGCCCAATCCACTACTTTAAATTATAATGCTTCAAATAATGCCAAAAATACCACTTAAACCTAGTAACTTCTATTAAAAACCCTAATAAAATGAATTTTTTTCAAGATAATAATGTAAATCAAATGATGAAAATGCAAAACCACCTTATTCATCTTTAAACCCTCCCTCAACAGATGCCATGGGGAATGCATAATCAAAATTTTCCCCTACCTCCTCTTCTGGAATCCCATGGTAATCTTATCCCTCAACTCCCTCTTGTCAACAAGAAAATAAATAATATTAAAAATGAGCTCTTACATCTTAAATTTCTAATATCAATATAGGAGGTATCACCCTTACCATTTCTTATAATGGGTTCAATGATCCTACTCTTCACCTCAAAACATTTAGAAATATATATAAAGATGAGGTCAAATTAAATACCTTTGACACTACCAAGATATTAGATAAAACTCTCATGGATGATTATTTATATTGGTACAATCAAATTAAAACTCATTCTATTACTAGTTTGGAATATTTAGTAAATGTTCTAGTCTAAGAGTTCTAAACTAATGATCTTCCTGAGAATACCTTGGCCCATTTTATCAATTTCAAGAAACTTGAAACTTAAACTACCCAAGATTTCATTAAATTATGGAATACATTGTCCAATAAATGTGAACATAACATGGATGATGATAACCTTTTCCATCTCTTTACCAATGCTCTTTTTTCCAATTTCTAATATCAGATCTAGACTCTCTCTCCATGTACCTTAGATGAGGCTAGTAACCAATATAAACATTAAGATTTCTTTATGAATAAATTAAATACATCCCAACCTTCTATATATACTCATATATTAATTAATATAAATAATTTTCATCCCAATAATGATGGTTTCATGGAATGTTATGATAGCATTCACACTATTCAGTTTGTTCCTAACCAATCTTTAGAAATAGCTCCTCCTTCTCAACAATTCACCAATCCTCATTTATCTTCACCTAATAAAAACAATGTTCACAAACCTTTATCCTAAAAAAAAATTACTAAAATGTCTAACAAGGCCTCTTCCATGATAATTTGATCCCACTCATCCTATTAACTCTTGGTATGATCCCAATAAATTTTGTTGGTTTCATGTTAGATGGGGTCATTCTCATTAGACCTATAGGTAGTTTTGTAATTTAGATATGGATTTTATTATTGATCCCAATTTTGATCATGATTATATCATTCACAAATTTTGACAAGCCTATGACATTGATTTCAAATCCCATGAAATAAATACTAAATCTCAAGCATTGAATCAAGTTAATGTTCATTTGGCCATCTATAAATACCCTCTTCCAAATCACCAAGATAACTAAGCCAAGCCCACCCCTTATACTAATAATGTTGATAGTCTTATTAACCCAAATCCTAAAGATAATTTATTCAATATGACTAATATGTGAAGGGTGATTTCTTTTATTATTGATCCTCAACCCATCTACACACCTCCATTGTCTTGCACATTTCATGGTATCCAAGATTCTTCTTCAACTCACTTAAATGAGTGGGGGAAAGATGACCTTATAGATTTTGATGAACTAATTCCAACTCTTCCCTTATATAATATTTCTCATTCTATTTCTATCATCCCTCAATCTTATTTACTTACTACCAATGATACTCAAGCATCTATCAACACATTCTCTATCACTTCTCAAAACCAACCTACATTAACTACTTCATCTTCTCAACATAATCTACCAACTTATATTCTCACTAAAAAATCTACCTGTTATTAACATAAATTCCAATGTACTTCAACTATTCCTTCTAAAGACCTCATTCAACACTATGTACCTCTTTTTAACAATCTTCTTATTGGTTATGATGAATGGGATCCTATCATAGAACTTACTAATCTCCCATCCCAAATCCCATTTTTTAAGATTATGAGGACATTTTTGTGTCATCATAACCATCTTATGTAGCTAATTTTTGGGATGAAAATCCCTCATCCTCCTCTTATAGGATATGAAGCAACCTTATATGGATCTAAAGATAGAATATTATAACAATGTGAAGATATGTTCATACATGTTGACAAAATAATCGACACTTATCTTTTCCTCAAATTTACCATCACCTCCATGATACCTAATGATATTATACTTCATGAAAATTATCCTCCTCTATTTCTTAGTGTCTAAATTGTTGATATCCAAGTCAAGCATGCCTTTATTGATGAGGGTTCTGGTACTTGTGTTTCCTCTCTTAATTTTATCAAAACCCTTGGATATTTAGAATGCAATCTCAAATCCACATATATCACATGTCAAGGCTATGATAAAAGGAAAAATAATAATTTAGGTTGTTTTTGTATCCTTGTTAATATCCTACCTATTACCATTCACATGAAGGTGATGATATTTAACTTTCTTTTATCTTATAACGTCCTACTTGGTAGGCCATGGACTCATCGTATGAGAGTAGTTACTTATTCCACTTTTTAGTGCATTAAATTACTTCACAATAGATCCATATATAAGATTCAAGGTGATATTAACCCTTATAATTTTGATCAATCCCAAGACCAAGATGTAGTAAATATTCTTACCATTGAACCATTTCCAAGTGTTCTATTTCATGAGTGTCAATGATTCAACTTTCTTGTAAATTCCACTTAAGGTTACAATGGTCATCCTAAACTTATTGGGAATATTCCCCCTAACCTCCTAGATTATGATGATGATGAACCTAATGAGATAAATCTCAAGATTAAATTTTTTGATCTCTCACCTCATCTCATCTCTCAACTTCCCACTTCTTTACAACCTCGATCTCTCCAACCACCTTGTGATGACATCCTCATTGTCTCAACTAAGAATCATCATTTCATTCATCACATCTCATCAAATGATATTGCCATCCATACATGTATCATTGATATTCGTACACATGATTATGATGATTATTATACCTTAAATGATCCATTATTATGAGGTATTGTTTAGTCTTGTGATGTTGACATTATTTGTTATCATTCTTCTTTGCTTCAATATTTTAGTATATCTTCCCATATTCCATCATATATCATTATTAATTTTAACAACTTTCCTCTTTATCATAGGGTAGAGATGATGTAGACACCTCTAGTTTATGAAGAACCTCATAGTAATATGCTTATGGATTATGTTATTATTGGGCCATATTGCTTTGTTAGGTAACATCACCCCTATAACCTGATTATCCCTAAAATACATGAAACTCTCCTTCAACCTTATATAGAGCCTACCCCTCCCATAGTAGATCCTAATTTAGATCCCATTCCTATGCCCTCTTTAGCTAAGTCTATTCTTTCTTATGATCCTATCACTCCTTTTATTGAGCCTTTTCCTATCTTTCTACCAATACCACCTTATCTTGGTGATGGTTTGCTTCCTTTACCATAGTTGGCTCCTTTATCCACCAAATGGGTTGATCAACCTTACTAAACTCCTAATTTTGTTATACCTACTCTTTTGAATACACATACTAAGACTACACATAAGTGTATATGTTGCTTCAATGGCACATATAACCATTCATCCACACATTTTCATAAGCTATGATAATATATTGACACTTTGCATTCTACTACCCCTCAGTCCTTAGACAAGGCTATCCCTCCCTCAAAGGTACTACTTCAGTATATTCCAAAGAATGATGAGGTATATTATCTCTAGCACCAATGTGTCACATATCATATCAATCATTACCACATCCTTTAGTAGCACTTTAAAAATCATCTTTCAACTATTATTTCCCCTTTTACCATTCTTCCAATAGATCATTCCTGCAAGAAGGCTCCCCCTTATCCCCCATAGTTCCACCTCTTATGGTTTTGTCTCCTCTTATGGTCCCTTCTTCACCTCCATTTCCTCCACCCATGGACCTTCCCTCACCTATGGATCCTTCTTCAGTTATGATTCCCTCACCTATGGATCCTTCCTCACCAGTGATCCCTTCATATCCTATAGAAACCATCCCTTTCATTCTCCCAAGCATCCCTTGCATGATATCCCTCCTCAGCATGATTCATCAGTCATTCCTAATTTTTTTTAGGAGATTAGACATGAATTATTTTCTTAATTTTCATTGAAGATAGATGAGACATTAGTTGTAGTTCACTTTCAAATTCATAGAGACTTATCAGATGTTCTGAATATTATGTGTGGATAAATATATCAGTACTTATGAGCACATGCATGATGTTCTTACATTTTCATTTTTATTGTATGTGTGCTCCAATGTTATCTTTATCTATTTGTTATATTAGTTGACATTATGTCAAATCCTTATTTATCATACATGATGATCTTTGATTTCACACTTTATAGTGCTTATAATATCATTTATGTTTGCTTATGGATTTCCTTTTATCATTCTCTTCTCTTTTCCTTGTGAGTCTATTTTTTATGGTTCCCTTATTTTATTTTTCATGATTGTTTGCTATGTTATCTCTATACACATGGATAATTATAATTGTGACTTGGTTATAAAAACCCTATTCTCTTTAATCATTCCTTCTATACCAAGTGATAAGTTAACAAATAAGTCATATCATTATAGTCTCCTTTCTTCACCTTTATTCCCTTTTGAAAACTAATCAAATACATAGTTGATACTTAAGATAACATGTTGGTTCATATTGAAGCCTAAGTGTTCTAATTAGTATTATCTTTGGTTAATTAGCTTCCTTTAACCAAAGCCTAAATCTCATTCATGTGTATCACTCTATCTCTCATGACTAGTCATTTCAAGTCTATATGGAGGAGGAATCTTAAAAAATCCATCAAAATATTCAAAATAAAAATCATTTAACAAAAGGTAATGATCTAAAAGGAAAAACATTCAAAATTCTCAAAATTCAAATCACACTAAAAGATGTGATTCAAATCACATCTCCTTTTTGTAGTCAAAGCTCAAACTCCATAGTTGGCCTCACAATAGAGCCAAGGTCCATTGGGGTGTGATAGGATAGTATATTACGAAAGGAGAATAAAAAAATATTTTAGTGATACCTACTTTGTCACACATGTACTCAATCTTTATAGTAGACCAATGACTTTGTAAGGGGCTTGAATAATGGAGAACATGTAATGGGAAGGTAGGTCCATTTTAATATTCTTTTACCAATCTACCTTTATGATTTGATCTTAGTAGAACACTTATTTGACTATATAGCTTTATGTCTATAGTGAACAAGTTTCCTTTGTACATTGATGGTAACTAGTCACTTAGTGTTTTATTGTGTCCTTAGTATGCCTCATGTCTCCTAAGGTCTTCTCAAAATATTCCTAAGTTATGATTTTTAAGTTCTTTTTTTACTCCCTACAATCCTCATATTGACTCTTGAGAAATATTGATTTGTTCACTTATCACTCCCCTATGGATTACATTTGTGATTTGTATTATAAGACCATGTATAAGACCTGGACTTCCTCATAAATTACCAAAATTTCTCATTCCTCTTACTAATATCCCTTTTTACCATATTTTCACATTAATTCCACCTCATTGGTGTTATCTTTGTGAGTTGTAGTATAAGACATGGATAGGACTTGGCCTTCCTCATAAATTACCAAAATTTCACATTCCTCTTACCCAAATCCCTTTTTACCATATTTTCACATTAATTACACCTCATTGGTTTTATCTTTGTGAGTTGTAGTATAAGACCATGGATAGGACTTGGCCTTCCTTACAAAATTTTCCAATAATATAAGTTACAACAAAAAAATTATTTGTCAAATATGAGATAAGATTTGATTTATTATGAAGTTACACATAATTGACTTGCTTTTCATCTTGATTTACTATGTTTTATTCTTAGTTCATTACTCTTTCACTTTTTTCTTCCTATTTTTTGATCACATGTAAGAATCCAACCATTTCTTGAATTTTTCATACTTCCCAACTTGAATTAATTTAAGACCAATTTTTTTTCTCTTTTATACTTCCCAATGTGATTTAGTATGATTGATTGACTTAATTGATTTTTTTATACTATTTTTTCTTTTACATGTTTTCCACTCTATTACATTACTTTAATACTTCCAAACATGATTTAATGTGATTTTAATTGTGTTAATTTGGTGCCAATATTTTTCATGATTTAAAAACAAACTTTTTTCCCTCTTGTTTAACACTCTTTGTTTCTTATATTTAGTCATTTCATGTTATTGCACATTTCCCAACATGAAATAGTGTGTAGTATATTTTTTTTTATTGATTATATGTATCCAAGCCCTTTTTCACCTATTTCTATTTAACCATGCATATGTCATACATAATTATAGAAATTAAACCAAAACACATATATTTCCTATAACATATACAATAAAAGATAATAACATGTGTTATAGAGAAATATATACATGCATACCAAACCACAACAACATTATAAACACATAAGATCAACATCTAACTATAAAAATGAGATATACATACATGCATATATATATATATATATATATATATATATATATATATATATATATATATATATATATATATATATATATATATATATATATCATGTGCTTTTGATGCAAAGTACAAAAATACATCGTTCTAGCTCTAAAATTGGGTTCTATCTTGTCTATCTTGGGGCCTAGACATGATGCCCATAAATGTCTTGAATAATTCCCTCTAGATAATACACTATAAATAGGCTATCCAAGATCTCAAACCTATCACTTATCTATGTAGCTTATCCACCTAGGCTTGTACTTATGCCAGCTAAGTCATGGTATCGATATATATGGCTCTCTCTTAAACCAAGGCCTACCATGCATGTGCCTCTCCTACTCCCACCCCTAATAGTGGATATTTCTC
Source organism: Torreya grandis (assembly GCA_037957365.1). Classification (NCBI taxonomy): domain Eukaryota; kingdom Viridiplantae; phylum Streptophyta; class Pinopsida; order Cupressales; family Taxaceae; genus Torreya; species Torreya grandis. Next base: position 455,822 of record JARHVA010003865.1, read on the forward strand.
AACCCTTAATACCAATAATTTCTTCACAGTCTCTCCTACTAGTTTGAACTAGCTCACCTAAGCTAGGGCAGATAGTATCATGGTATCATCTAGTGTATCAGGGTCATATAGCATAGGCACCTCATCTAGAATCTCATGGAGTAATCCCCTCACAGGGGATCCCCATCTAGTCTCCTCCTCTAAAATATCTAAAAAATAAAACTACATAGATATTATATATATATATATATATATATATATATATATATATCATAATCTATCTACCTCTGATCTATCTCAAAAAACTTAAGCAAATTTCAACCATTTATTACATCTCTGAATGTTGCCTACCTGTGCTACACCCATTGCAACTGTTAAGCATCCCTCTCATCTTGGTTGTCATCTCCTTTCCATATTAACTTTATTTCATTTCATTTGGTCTCTCCAACCTCTATTTTTCTCTCAAAACAAGTCAAATAATAATCAAATGACATTATTCTCACCCTATTTAATCTTAATATTCATAATTATTTACCTTTGAAATATTTATCATTAGATTCCTTATTTTGCTCATGTATTTATTTTTACTAACTCATTTTTTGAACCATAAAAATTTATGTAATCATTTAATCATAGAGAACATTTTCCACTACTACATGTCTATATTCTAAAAATTTCATTTTTTTCACTCTTTTTTGTACTAATCTCTATAGGTTTGCCTAATGTTTTTCACATTGGACACCTTCACTTCTCTCATAGTTTCCTTCTTTATTTATAGCACTAAGGTAAGTTAGGTATGTTTTTTTCAATTTTGTCCTTTAATTTATCTTGTTTTATCCTTAATTCATATTACTTAGCATTAGCATTATTTATTATCATGGTCTATTCTTGAAGCACCATCTCATGTTGCACTCATTTGACATGTGATAAGCTTCAAGTGTGGCATATTTATACACAATATTTTCAAACTTGTATCACTTACTAATGTTATTTATCTTGAAATAACCCATCAAGTGTCAATCTATCTAAGTTTAAACCTTAAGGGTTACACTAGGAAAGGGGTGGGCAGACCATTGGTGCTTCATAGGATTGTTGTCCCTTTTTCCACTTGTTATCTACACACTTGTCTCCTAAAATCCATATCCCTAAGCTTGGTATTCCCTATTTTACACTCAGTCATTTCCCACCTTTTATCCCCATTTTCCTAGCCTTAATCCCATTTAAAATGTTTATATACTAAGCTGAATGGGTTGACCCTATACTATTTTGGGTAACATTCGTTTATGGTGTAGGTCGACTCTTGGTTGACCTAGCCCATGACCTAGTGAATTTTTATCCATAATAGTACTAGGTTGATAGGGTTGACCTTTTCAGCTAAAATTTTTGGAATGGATTAGGGTTAAATATACCCATATATATAAGATCATTTTACCATTATTTAGAGAAGAGAAAAGAAGTAATATCTATTATGCATCTACTGATCCACCATTCTACTTGAGGATCAAGCTTAGGGTTTCATACTTTATTTAAAGATATAGATATTATCTTATGGATAAGTATTTTAGATGAATTGATAGGTTTTTTATCCTAAATCTTATTTATCCTTGTCATCCGTACATACCATAACAACCTCTTGTGAAGCACCTTGGCCAAGGAAGAATGTGAGGCTTGGAAGGTTCATCTTCAAAATTAAGTATTCCTAACTTTGTTCCTCTTTTGTAAGAATAAATAGATATGAATTTTTACTTTTATTCCATAAAAAGGATTATATATACATTTATGTGAGTATATGTATTATATTCATGTTTACTTTTATTTTTTACTACCCTCACTTTGTGCCACAAGCTTTGGCAAGCATTAAATTAGACTTTACTTGTTATAAGTTTAGTGAATATGAAAATATAGGACTTAGTTAGGGTTATTGTAAGATTGTGTTTGAATGGAGGCTTGATAACCCTCATTAGAAACATTTATTATGGTAATATATCCCATAATTAGGTCTATTAGATCTCCATATTGGTAATTTTCCAAATTATCTGATGTATCCCCAATTAGAAGTGTAAGTATGATATGTCTTCTCTAAATTAGGATTGATTCATAGACATGATGCATTTATGATTGTATACATATTATAGAGGCATGTTGGTGATTGTATGGATGTGTATGAGATTGAAGTTATGAAATTTTTTGTTATAACATGTTTTGAAGGTGTTGAGTTAGTCACATGACTATCAGAGTGATCCAAAGGGGTATGTTCTTCTTTAGTGGTCTCTTCATGGACCTAATCTTAAGACGTTAGTTGGTAGAATGATATATCATGTTTAGGTCTGGAGGCTTTTGAGATCATGTGAGAATGAATTAATGTTTAAAATGATTGTTTAAATAATTTTGATGAAGTTTGAGGTCCTAATCTGAAGTAGAAAGCATGAAAATGAGTTAGAAGGTATCTTGTGTGTGCAAAATGAAGAGATGAAGACCTGAGAAGGATTTTATCATTATTATTAGCACATGTGACTATTGAATGGGAAAATTATCTATTATTTAGAGATGTAAAAGGGTCATATCAATTATTTCTAAGCATTATTAATTATTTTTAGGGCCAAATTTTTATGAATAAATGTTAAGAATGGAAATCGGTCAAAAACCCTTATAGCAAGCCGATATGAAAGATATTGATGGAAATGGATCATTATGGTTTTTTTTACATATTTTTATGATTGTAAAATTTATATTAATTTCCAAGGTTTCTCAAAATGTCATTAGTATGTTAGAAGAGTGAGTGGAAACTATAGGAAACCATTTATTTCTCAAAAAATTGTATAGTAGGTAGGTTTAACTAAGTCAAAGTTACACAATGGATGCAGTTTTAATATTGTGACTTATAATTAATTACCATGGTTTTTTTTTATTAGTTTATAGACCTAAAATATTAAAGCTATCATTAAATTTGACTTATCACTAAAAATTCCAATAGTGAAGACAGTGAGAAAAACCAAGCAGAAGTGAGAATGAGATTAGGGATGGGTTGAAATGGATTGGGGAGGGATCCAATTGAATAAGGTTGTTTTTAATATACATATAAAACATTTACATATTTTTTATATTTTTTTTAAGTCATTCAAAATGTTTTTCACAAAATGACCTAAGTAGTGAAGATGAGACAATGAAGGTGTAAGGTACAGAGATTGGTTTATATATCCCATATTTTATATTATAAATATATATATTTATGTTTTGAGATGATATAAAGGTATATAAGGATAATATTCATGAATTATGAATTATTTAATATGTTTTAAAATATCTTGGGAATGTATAATCATTATGACTAGTTCATAAGGCAGAATGATAGTTCTGAGTAAGCAAGTGAGAATAATGAGTTAGAGGATATTTATAGTTATCTGAAGCATAAAATTAATATGATGTTTATAAATACCTTACTTACTATAAATTATTAATATAGTGTTGATATTCACTTTAATATGTTGTAATATGAAATCCAAAATGGCTTGTCAAGGTGAGTAAGAACTATGAAATAGAAGAACAAGAAATTGGTCTGTAAGACCAATGGTTGACACTATAACTTGTGATCTATCTATTTAAGGATTTTATATATATCACATATGAAATATTAATGTTCATAAATGGTTTTTAAGTTTCCTTATAGGATTTGAAAATAACATTTATCATGACTATGTTTTTGGAGCTACAAGTAGTTATTTATATTAGTGAGAATGATGTTTCTAGGTCATTTTGAATATATTTGAATAATATATTTCACATTAATTTTTTAAATATGTCTCATAAGTTAATTTTAATAAATTTTTATTAATTATAAATTCTTATGAAGGTGTGAAAAATCAAAGGTTCTTGACTAGGTTCTTGAGGCCTATTTATAGTTTTAAGTGAGCATATGAAAGTGGTCAATTTTAGGTCTTTTACCATATTTAGTGAAATATAATGAACATTATTATGAACCTAAGGTAATTTAGGTTATATTAATATTATTTTTCAATATTTTTATCTATAAAAGTTGAGTGTATGCTTGATATATTCAAGATAGACTTTATGACAGTGAGAAAGCCTTATTGTGAGTAGACCTAATGGTGTGGTTCAAGGAGTAAAATGAGATAAATGGAATTAGAAACATAATTTTATATTATCATGGGTTTATTTAATCCATTTTTTAATTCTCAAGGTATTCCAATTTGGTCAAGGTGAAACATGTGCTTTGATAAGGCCTAATTGCATTAGGTCTCTATTAGGCCTAATGCTGGTTTTGGTCCTTATGAGTGGTGACTGACATATGTGGTGGTTATTTCATGTATAAAAAAAATTATTTGATCCATTTTTGTTTTAATTAAATATTATAAATGTTTGTTTCCAACCAAAGTATGTGAAAGCAAGAGTCATGTATTTATACAAGGCATAATAGGCCTATTTATGCTAATGTGATTAATAAGAGTGAAGGTAAATAAAAGAGCACCTTGAGGAGAAAAGGATGCCATGTATACCATTATAGGTTAATATAGGATCATTAATTAATATCCATTATAAGTTTTGAGTATGATAATCAAGTTCATTTGACCTAACCTAGTCAAGAAAAGGGTAAATTGAATAAAGTAGAAGGGTAGATTTGTTTATTTAAAGAGGTAATTTGAGAGTGTTGAAGGAATGATATTGTGTTTATTAAGATACTATAATATTTTAATAAAATATTTTTTCCTAATGTATGATAGTGTGTATATTAGATAGAGAGATGAAGAAGAGATCATCATCTATTGCTTGAGCAACAAGGTATTGTGAAGGTGATCATGTTTATCTTGGTTGAGTTGGTGCTTAGTCAAGAGGGAGTGGGAGATGAATTGAATTTTGGTGCTTTAATAAGTGTCATTAAATTGTATAAGTTTTTTATTATTCACTTAATGGGTTGGTTCCTCTTTGTAAGTTGTATCTTGCTATAGTACTAGTTGAGTTAGTGTTTGACAAGTGAGGGGTTGGTGTTCCTTATGGGGTTGGTGTCTCACTAAATATTGATTTATTGATTATGATAATGTATTCCAATATATGTTTTAGTGGTTTTTATCCACCATGATATTTTTCCACATATATTTTGTGTTCATGTGTTGATATCTTACTTCATATTTATGTGATTGCTTTTATATGCATTACTTGATCACTATATTGATTTGAAAGGTTAATGAATGTTAAATGGAAATAAAGGATTATTTTAAAATACTAATAACCCCAATATAATTAGTATTTATTCCAAAAAAAATTATTAGATTAGTTATTTTTAAAAATATTGATACCTTAAAGCTAATCTTAGAAGCACAAGTTGGCTAAATTTGTAAGGTGAGTTACAAGATCAATATGTTTATCATCTTGTGGAAGAAGAAAGATTGGTGGATGTTTTTTGAATCTTGGTACATGTTACATGATAATAAGGTGTTTGAATTAGTCTTATTATATAAAGAGAGAATTTGAAGATAGCTAATAATTTTATTTGTTTATATGATCTAGGTCATGGTTGAAGTTTGCATAGAGTACTGCATGATGAGACAATGGGAAGATAGGTTGAAGTAGTTAATATGTTTGAAAGTGTTCTTGAGGTCATCAAAGGAATTCCAAGGTGGTATAAATGGTTATCTATTATGTTAAAAGGAATGTGTTTCTTGGTTTAAGTCTGCACCTATACCTAGTCCTAGATCCTGCTAGGTCTATTCAAGCATGATGGGTAGTTGTGAAAGCATGAAATCTGGTGTAATATTCTAGTGAGCTTAGATAATATATTCTTAAGGTGTTAATAAATTTTAACATTTTAGTCTATTGAAAAATTATCTAATAAATAGGTATCATTTAGGTAGCATTAATATATATAAAGGTGTGAGATGGTTAATTGAGAAAAATTGTTAGGCATATAAAGTTTGTTTGTGCTTTTGATATGATCATTTTTTAGAGTTCCTTTATGCATATTCATAATTGGTTTTATGGGAGAATATTCATGATGATCCATGTGTGTGTAATCATGATTATTTTAAGGATTTGTGTAAAGATCTATTTGGGATATATTAAGTTAGGAAAGTCATAATGTTACTCATATGAATGATAGTGCATTCATCATACACGCATATAGTAGAGGTAAATCATGGAGATAGGGGGAGCTAACTCAATTATACTAATTCGAATGTGAGATATGGCCATGACTCTTATGAGCAAAGATTCAAAGATTGGTTCTTTGTTTATTATGTGGTCATGATTAAAAGTTTGATGGTCTAAGGTAGTTATGCTTCTAATGTCTCATATATGATATGTAGAGTTTATTAAGTGTTATAGGGTTTGATTGATAATTTTTATTCAAAAAGTATAATAATTAAAATGTATGTTTGAGCTCTAGTTAATGTTAAAAAAATAAATATCAGAACAAAGGCTCATAAGAGTTGTTGATTTGTCTATAAGACCAATGTCATCTTTTGGTAGAGGTGTTATCCATAAGATTCAAGGACTAGAGTTGATCTAAGGAACCTATTTGACCATATATTTCCATAAAGATGATATAAGTGATCTAAGTTATGATGGATTTATAAGGTTAAATATAATTATGTATGGATGAAGGGGGAGCTTGTTGGTTTTGTGAGTGCTCAGTCCAAGGATAAGTGGACTATATGTCAATGACCTTATGAGAGTGTATATGACCCTTTGTCATTAATGTCAAAGGAATAAAAATTTCTTGATGGTCAAAATTCCTATGGTAGAAAAGTTATTAATAAAATTATTCAATTTGAGAAATAAGTAGCCTATTGAGAGTAGAGAAGTTTGAGAATGATTATTTCATTTGTGGTTTGCCATCAATGACAAAGGGGGAGATTGTTGAGAGTTGTCATTGATGTCATGTATTTTTATACTATCATTGATGTCAATAAGTATCAATAAGATGAGAGTTGCCTTTGATGACATATTCTTAAATTTATTTATGCCAAAGAAAGATTGAGTTCAATTATTGGTCCATAAGAAGGTGGATATGGTCATTGGTATAAGGTTGAGTATTTGAGCTTGCTAGTGTGGATTTGAGCAATCCAATGGAGTGTCTTGTGAAGCATAGTGAGGTATGGTGAAATTAGTAAATAGAAGAATGTGGATTTGTTTGATTCAGTGTAAATTTCAAGTTTTTCATTAATATCTTCATAGCTTTATGAGTTCAGAGAGAAAGAGATTATCTTCATGTATTGTGAGTTTAAGAAGGCTAGTTCAGTCTTGGGTAGTTACCTTAGTATAAGGAGATTTGGTCAAATGAGAATTATGGGAGATATATAGGATAATTTCTCATTTGTCTATGGGTGAGTAGTGAGCTACATAAGATGTCCTAAATATCTCAAAGAGGTATGGTGCTTAATAGGTCTATTTGATGGACTAGTTCTTAAGCATGAATATGGATTGTAGAGGCATGGTGATGATGATATGGATTTATATGAGCTTGAAGTTGTGAAATGTAGTTTTATAAAATTTGAGAAAGGTGTTGAGTTAGTCACATAACTCTAAAAGTGAGCCAAAGGGGTATACTCTTATTTAGTGGTCTCCTCATGGACCTAGTATTAAGACCCTAGGTGGAAGAATGATGTATCATGTTCAGGTTTAGAGGCTTGTGAGCTCATGTGAGAATGACTTGTTATTTTACATTTTATTTTGCAATAATTTTGGTGTAGTTTGAGGTCCTCAGTTGAAGGAAAAAGCATGAAAATGAGTTTAAATGTCTCTTATGTGTGTAGAATGAAGAAATGAAGACCTAATAAGGATTTTCTCATGCTTGTTGGCACATGTGACTATTGAATGGGAAGATAAAATATTAGGGAGATATTTAAAATGGTCTTATAAATTTTTCCAATCATTAAGATTTACTTTCAGGGGTAAAGTTTTATGAACAAACGTTAAGAATGGAAACCAGTGTAAAACCTCATAGTGACCTGATATGAAAGATCTTATTCAAAATGGCTTAGAATGGTTTGGTTGACCTAGTTTTATTATTTTAACATGTATAAGACTCTTCTAGGTTTATCCAAGTCATTAGTGGAAGTTATAAGAAACCCTTTGTTTCTCATAAATTTTATATAATAGGCAAGGTTGACTGAGTCAAAGTTACACAATGGATGGAGGTTGAAGCTTAAAAATTATAATTCATTCCCATGGTGGTTTATAATCAAGTTAAAAAACCTAAATATGATAAAATATTCATGAAATTTGACCTATCACTAAAAAGTCTAATAGTGAAGACAGTGAGAAAAACCAAGCAAAAGTGTGAATGAGATTAGGGATGGGTTATAGTGAATTAGGGATGGATCCAATTGCATGAGGTTGTTTTTAAAAGACCTATAACACATGTAAATATTTTTTATATGTTTTTTAATTCATTGAAATTTTTTTTCACAAGATGACCCATATAGTGAAGATGAGATAGTGAAGGTGTAAGGTTTAAAGATTGGTTTATATATCCTATATTTGACATTAGACCTATGTATCTTTGTGTTTGGAGATGTTATAAATATATATAATTATCATATTAATTAATTATTAATAATTTACTATGTATACACATATGTTGGAATGTATAATCATCATGACTAGTTCACAAGGTAGAATGGCAGTTTTGAGTAAGCAAGTGAGAGTAATGAGTTAGAGGCTCTCTGCACTTAGTTGAAGCATAAAATGAATATGATGTTGTTTTTTGAGATATAAATTACCATGCATGATTTATATAATTTTTATAGTTACTTTAATATGTTTTAATATGAAATCCAAAATGGTTTGTCTAGTTGAGCAAGAACTATGAAAGAGAAGAACAAGAAATTGGTCTGCAAGACAATTGATTAACACTAGAACTTGTGATATATCTATTGTATGATGTTATATAGATCACATAAGAAATATTAATGTGAATAATTGTTTTTTTAAGTGTCCTTATAGTATTTTAAAACAACATTTATCATGATTATGCTTTTGTAGCTATAGAGATTATTTTGTGTGTTAGTGAGATTGATGTTTTTGAGTCATTTTGCATAGATTTGAAGAATCTATTAAAAATAAAGTGTTTATGTATGTATCATAGTTTTTTTTAATACATTTACATTCATTATAAATCAATATTAATTTGTGAAAATTCAAATATTCTTGACTAGGTTCTTTAGGCCTATTTGCAGTTCTAAGTGATCATTTGAAAGTGGTCAATTTGAGGTCTTTCACCCTATTTGGTGAAATATAATGAACATTATAGTGAACCTGAGGTCATATAGGTTATATTAATATTATTTTTAAAAAATTTATGTGTAAATTTGAGTTTATTATTTAGATATTCAAGATAGACTTTATGGCAGTGAGAAGGCTTTATTACGAGTAGACCTAATGGTGTGGTTCAATGAGTGAAATGAGATAAATGGAGTTGGAGACATAAGGTGATATTATAAAAGGCATAATTTAATTGTTTTTTAAGTTTTTAATCCATTTTTTAAGTATAAACATGTTATAAGGTGTTCAAGGTGAGATATTTTCTTCAAGAAGGATTAATTGCATTAGGTCTCTATTAGGCCTAATGGTGGTTTTGGTCCTTATGAGTGGTGATCAACATATGTAGTGGTTTTTTCATGTATTAAATGTATTATTTGAACCATTTTAATGGTAATTAAAGTATTTAAATTTTTTTTTATGACAAAGGTATGTGTAAGAAAGAGTCTTAGGCCTATTTGTGCTAGTGTGAGGAACAAGAGTGCAAGCAAATAAAAGAGCACCATGAAGAGAAGAATGAAGTCATGTATACCATAATAGGGGATTATATGATTATTTATTAATATAAATCATAATTTTTTGGTATTATAAGCAAGTTCATTTGACCTAACCTAGTCAAGAAAAGGGCTAATTGATCGAAGTAAAAGAAGGGTAGATTTGCTTGTTTGAAGAGGTAGTTTGAGAGTTTTAAAGGAGTGATCTTGTGTTGATTGAGATGGTATCAGAGTTTCATAAAATATGTTTTAATAATGTATGATATTCTATATATTATATATATATTTTAAGAATAGGTCACCATCTATTGGTTGAGCAATAAGGTATTGTGAAGGTGATCAAGTTTGACTTGGCTGAGTTGGTGCTTAGTCAAGAGGGAGTGGGAAATGATTTATAGGTTGGTGATTTAAAAAGTATATTTAAATTGGATAATTTAGTGTTGAGTCACTTATGGGGTTGGTTCCTCCTTACAATATGGAGCTCACTAAAGGACTAGTTGAGTTGGTGCTTGACTAGTGAGGGGTTGATGCTCCTTATGCAATTGGTGCTTCACTAAATCTTGATTTATTACTTATAAGAATATAGTAAAATCTATATTTTAATGGTTTTTAAATACCATGAACATTTACCATATATATCTTGTGTTCATTTGTTGATATCTTGCTTCATGTTTATGTGATTACTTCTCTATGGATTTCTTGATCACTATATTGATTTGAAAGGTTAATTAATGTTAAGTGGAAAGACATTGATTCATGCCCCTCCACAATCTCAGTGGTAGTGCTCCCAACACTTTATTATCTGAATCCTTGATAAGGAGGTCTATTTTCTCTTAAAGGCTGATAGGTAGGTTGATTAGGTACTTGGTAAAGCTTATTATCTGTGTATTATTGCCTTTTCAGCTGAACAATTTCATTCCCAAAGAATTACAACATTCCTTTGAGTTATTCAATCTCACTATATTAAATAGGAGGGGATGCAATTTTTACTTAAGGGGTTATAATTGGATCCTTTGGTAGATATTGAGGGGATATAATTGGATAGGTCTCTAGAAACATAGGAATAGGAGGTTTAGGTGACAACTTTCCATCCTAAATCAAATTATTTTTTGCTCTAACAGCCACTTCATATGAATTTAGAGTTGCATTCCACCTATAGACATCTAAAACTAGCCACTAATGTCTTTACACTTGAATTTAGGTCAATTCTTTCCAACCTTTTAAAATCTAGCATAAGAATCTCTAAAATTCTCAAATTTGGCTTTATAACATGTTCAATTGACTTAAAAATCAATTAAATAATAAAAATGCACACATTGAATTAAATCAAAATCTCAAACATTGAAAATACCTAAAAAGAATTAATTAAAATGTAAATCCTAATAAAATCCTAATTGAATTCATCCATGAGTAATTAAATCAATTATCAAAAATAAAAATTCAATAATCAATGAATATCCTAGGTTTTCATCATTAGCTTTTGCGAGTTGTCATTTTTAGAAAATATCTCACCCATGCTTATTCCATGTTAATCATGACCATTTGACACCTTTTAACCCTATTTGGGTTAACTGATCCAACCATTTTAGGATTTAACTCATTCTAAGTCATTTCAAATCATATAAAATCAAGCCTAGAACTCTTCATTTAGAGACCTTGGAACATAGTAGAGTTATAATGCAGGGTTTGATTCATGAAGCAAATACATAGTGTTATAATGCCAAAATTGATCTAATCCAATCCATTTTAAATCAAAATCAAACCAAATCCAAGCCAAGCATGATGCCAAGATGATATGGATATATCCAAACCCCATTGATGAATACATTTTGAGCACAATCTGAGCAAGCCAAATGAAGAAGCTTCTTGGAGCATTCAAGGATTTGGTAAGGAATTTGTAAGTTCTTTCCATTTTTAGTTGTGCTTTGTTCATTTGTGGTTATTCACCATGCTTCTCCCTTTCATCTAGGAAAGGTAGTGTTATGAATGTTAGTGTGTTATTTCTTTCATTTTGATTTGATTTCATTAATTTCATTATGAAGCTAACATATGATCTAACCACCCTCCTTAGATTCCTTGATCACAAATGACACACTTAGTGGGATCCAACACATCCCACTTACCAAAACCATTAATATGAAGCTTTTAAATCTTCATTTAGGATGCTTAAAGGTCTCTAAAATTTATTTTATAACCCTATTTTGGCTAGATTTTATTTTGGTTTATTTCTTAGATTTACATAGAGATCGACAATGGTTAGGTACAACTAGTGATAGTTGGGTCTAAGATGACCATGGTTGTACTAAACCAATCATGATTCTATGTGAATATCTAATGTTTAGGTTACAATGGTAAATTTTCATTAAAGCTTGCATTATGATTCTTTTTGTTATTCCCTTTCATGGTTTCTTGGTTTCAAAGGCATGTAGATCACTAGACTTAAGTTTACCTTTAAGGTTTTCTTGATATTTGAAATAAACATTGTCTAACCTATCACATTTGACTTTTTTGGTTTTTCCTTCAGTTTTATAAGTTATTTTTTATTGTCTTTATCAATCATTATCAATTATTTTTTATCTGTAGAGTTTACCTATTAGCCAACCATCATAGTTGCCTTAAATCTAGATGCAATCATCTATAACCATCCATGGTCACTATGTAAACTAAATTAAAAACTTGAGAGCTCAAAATCAAATATCATTTTCTACAAAAAAAATTCTTTAAATAAATAGGTTATTATCTAAAAATTATAGGTTGAAGGATCATTTCAAACACCAAATTTGCTTGATTTAGCTAACCAAACATTTCATTTTGGGGTTTTAAAAAGAATTATTCAATTCTTGCACATTTCAATTTGGGCCTAAGATAAACATGTTAGATCTTACACATTTGGTATTTAGTGCCTATAATAAATCTAGGATTGGTTAAGTCTTATAAACATTTCAAATTTGGTGCCTAGAACACATGTTTAAATCTTTAACTTTTCAAATTGGTGTTTTAAAATGAACTTAAGATACATCTCGCAAATTTGTGCTTTGGGCTTAAAATAAACTAAATGGTCTTTCTCAAATTAGTCTTTTGTGAAAATATTCTTTCAATTCTTTTTTACTAAAGCCAAGGTAATATTAAATAATAATGTAACATTTGATTTGGTTCATAAAAATCAAACTTCACTCGAATTGTTTGCAAACTTGTTTGTTGATTTTTTTTTCACAAAAAGGATAGTGCATGTATGCTCTCCCACCACCCCCTATAGAGAAATCATGGGATTAAAAGTGAATTTCCATTGCATTTAGTGCCTATTTCAAGTCATATAAAGAAATTTTCTTAAGCTCTCCCCAAACTTTCATAGTATTAGATGATCTAAAAGAAACCCTAAAATCTTTCTACTTGTCTTTTATTTTCATGAATTTTAGCTTGTGAAGGGGATGTTATTACCTCTCACAAGTTCTTTATAGAAGCATTGACCTGGGGATTCATCTCCTAGTAGTGTTTTAACCCCTATATATATAGGGGGTATACAAATTGGGATCACCTTACTAGGATGGTAGTTTGAGTGGTTAAACTATCTCTATTAGTGGCAAGCTAGTCTATAATGTATGATCAATCAAGACATCACACTACACTAAACAACTAACATATGTAGTGGTTTTGAAAAGGATAAGACATTTTCACAATAATCTAATTGACATGGATCCAATTTACATATTTATTTTCTTATCTGCAAATGTGAAAGTTTGTACATATGGGATCAATCTAGATGATTGTAACTTGTAAGTTTTAGTCAACCCTAATTTTCCACACATTAATATGATTTAGGATGATATACATAGCTATATTTCTATGATTTATTCTTTATTTCTTGGTGTGATAGATCTAAAAATTGTTTTTTTTAAACCACATAATGAATGAGTGTTCTATCCAACATTACTCCATTGTTTAAGGATTTGCCACTTTGATTTAACTTAGCAAACTTTTGTGTCAAAACATTGTGTGTATCACTTGATTAAAATGGGTAACATTATGCTACCCAAATCAATTAAAGTGTCATACCTTATTAATTTTTGAAACAACAAATAATTATAAAATCTTTTGGGAGTGATAAATGTCATTATGATACCCAAATTATTTTCAAAACACTTGTGTTATATTGTGTCTCAATTATCATTATTTGAAGCCAATCATTTGATCCTTGTTGGATCTTTGTTTAACACAACCATACCATTCAAATTAACCTATATTTTTGTCATAAAATACTATTTTACCTTAGTTTATTATTTGATTAACTTCTATAAATTTGGATTCAAACATTGATTGGTTTTAGTTTAGGCGTCGACATATAAGGACTAATACATAAATCTTTCTCCTTTGGGTTGCATAAATTAGGTTAATCCATTACTCAAATTTGGAAACTTTATTACTTTTGAATTTGTTTTATAGAATCAATCCATCTTCAAAGTGCTTTTTATTTAGTGATTTATACCAATTACATCATTTTTATGTCTAAAATCAAGTGCCTAGTCTTTACCAAATTGTTCCAAGTTTATTAAATTAATCATCATCATCCTTTGTTTTAAGTCTAGATTTTGATGCAGTATTTAGCCAAAATTCCTAGAATGACCTTGTTTAGATCCTAGATTTTGACTCCACATTTGGACAAGAGATCTAGCAACATTTCTCTTTCCTAGTTTAGACTTATTTGAAACACATTTGGATATTAGAATTTGGCATCTTATTTTTTAGGTCATTTACTTGACCTTATTTGTCTAAAACTTTTAACATTAGACACTTGATGTTATACTATTTTTACCAAGTCTTTAAATAGACTTTTTGGAGATTCAATTCTACCCTTGACAAAGTTACAAATATTTTAACCCTTTGTCTTTTCATACATAGCTATTTAGAGTTTATATAACTCTAGTTCATCTTGTTGTAAAAAATTTGTCATCAATTTGATCATGGATTATTATACACGTAGTGAAAATATGTACAATCTAGGATATGGATATCTTATCACATAAGAATACTTTATTCAAGTACCTTAAAGAGATGACATTATTTGGGATACAAATTTTTATCCACTATAAATACTCAAATAGAGGAATAGATTCAAGATCCTTTGGCCAATTATTTAGTTAGCATGCCTCCATATATGGAGTAAGATCAAGAATAGATGACCCAATATTTGGATATCATACCTATGGTTTCATAAAACATCTAAAATCAACCCTATTATGTGACCATGTCATCAACCTATGATCCTAACAGAGCTATGGAGGTAGCGCATGATAATTTTCCAAATCTACCAAGAGAGCCTTATAACATGTTTTATAATCCAAATAATGATAATTCCTCTTCTAAAAACTCTAATTCCATAGTACTAATTTCATATCTAGATCTACATATGCCTGTCACATAAATAATCCTCATGGAGGACCAATTCATGCAAATGTAGATAACATACCAGGCATATCAAAACCTCACACATAATTTTAACAACCTATCCCTATCAAATGCACTTCTTGTTTAGTCACTCCCTTTAATAGGAGTCTTATTTGAGTTTATAGGTCAATAAAATCAAGGTTTAGACCCACTTACATAAAACACTTTAGTTAATAATGTGTTCATATACCCCAACCATTGAGGAAGTGTCTTCTACTTTTACATAAAATAATGAGTAGAACATAGTGTATAATGTACAAGCAACATCTAATCTAAACTGAAATGGTGTTAATTCTTAAAAAACTATCCAACAAAAAAATACGCCTTTAACTAGAACCATTAGTGGTTGGCCAACTCAAGGAGTAGGAGTTTCTACATCCTAACCTCAACCAACTACCTCTAATCCTCAACCATCTACTTCTTCTAGTACCTAATAGGGATTAATTAATCAACCATGACTAGTACCATTACATAATAGAATGTATGAATATTACTCCACCCTAACAGGTAATGAGTAATATTCCATAATAGTAGGCACAGTCTAATATACCCACATAGTAGAGGCAAAACATGTTGCCACCTCAATAGGGGGAAACTAATATTCCACCTTGTCAAGTACTAATGAACATACCTCTTCAATCACATACTAACATGTCAATTCAAAACAAAATGATGTCTAACTAATAATGTTTAAATATTAGTTAGTGATAGATGTTGAATACCCAACATGCATCCACTTCCTAATAAGGATTCATAAAACAAAGAGGTTCTAATGTTTTTCAAGTACCCATTAGGCCATAATTACCTTTCATGTATAACATGCCACAATTTCAGAGATAGGGTCTTGGTTCACAAGTTCCCCCTCAATAACAAGGTTTTATTAGTCAACAACATCCCCCTATTCAACCTCAAAAGGTACATTATAACCATATAACACCATCCCAACATAAATATTCCCAACATTAATTCTACATACCCAATACCAACTAGAATATTGTATCATAGTATGTGCAATTTCAATAATCACACCCTAACCTGTGTATGCATATTCTTAGTCCATTCCTTAGCCAATCTAATATTCCTTAGAAAATACATCCATCATACCTTATCCAGAATAATCTAGTTTTGACCACTCAAGCATCACCTCAGGCCAATGTTCCCATAATTTTCCTTGAATAAAAAATAAAACAAATGAAGGATGTAATTACTACCATCCAAGATAAGAAATAAGTCAAAATGTTCAAGCTAGGTGATGTGTGTTCTTACCCTTTCAATATGGATTACTTGTAGATATCATTTCCTCTAGTATATGAACCACCAAAGTTTGAAAAATACAATGGGAAAGGTGACCCCAAAGCACATCTGATAGAATTATTTGTCGCATGCCAACCAATGGACTATAGTGACATATACTTATTTTTGTTATTTCTAAGAAGTTTAGCTAGACAAGCCTTGGAATGGTTCCTAAAGTTATCAAAAAAATTAGTTTCTAATTTTGATGATCTTTCAGATAAGTTTTTGTAGCACTTCTCTTAAAATCTTGAGTACAAAATTTCATTGATATAATTAACACAAGTAAAACATAAACTAGGTGAAAGCTTCACAAACTATCTACAATGATGATATCCCTTACAAGACAATTTACCCATAGTCTACCAAACAAGCAATTAGCTACTGTGTTTACCAAAAACCTACACAATAAGATCTCATACTATCTAGAGTTGTAATATGTGCACACATTCAAATAAATGATTGAAAAAGTTTTAGTGATTGAAATAACCCTTATTAACAAAGGGATCATTAAATTAACCTTATCAAATCAGAACAATAGCTAGAATAAAAACTAGAACAATGGTCAAAATCAACATCTAGTCCAAGCACAAGCATCACAACAAACCCAAGGTAATAATAATGATAGACCCAAGCAATTCAATTGCAACAAGAATGTTGTATTAAATATATTTTTAGAGTCATGACACGTCCAAATAGTGCAAACACCATCTACCAAATAGTGCAAACACCATCTATTTAGCCTTTACCATCTTTCCAACTTACTCCTAACCAACAACCTTTTCAGTAGTCATAACATGAATAGCAAGCATAACAATGTAGATGAACATATTAAATTCAACAAATATATCAATCTATGCCTTTGCAAAACCATCTTCCTCTGAGACAAAATGTGCCTACTCATTGTGCCTTTACTAACCCTTGGAGATCCCTTTGAATCATTTTTTTCCAAACTTGTAGTAGCTAACTTAATTAGATGGCCTATTCAAAAATACTAAATTGATGAGGGCACTGACATGATAGAATATTATAAGCCATAATAATTCTAAGATTTTCATAGGGTTAATGGCCATAATTTGTAGTGTTGTGTAAAAATTAGACATGTAATTTAGAATATGTTAAAAAATGGAGAGATCACATTGGATCATGGAGATTCCACCTCTATTAGACCCTTAACATTTATCAAAATCCTTTTACCCAACATAACAATCAATAATAACAATAATAATGATGATGACCAGTGTAACATCAAAAACAATAGTATCAACAACTAAGGCCAAACCAAAAAACTCAATAGAACCATTAGTAGAATCAATCATGTCAAAATAATGGACAAAACCAAGGTCAAAATAATGAAAACCAATAGACCTACCATGTAGTTATACATGACTACAACTTAGTAGTAGGCCATATTATGGGAGGCCATGTTACCACCATTTCAATCAATCTAATACCAAGTATCAATTATACAACACCATTCCTAATCATACCAAATCAACCAAAAAATTATGGTAATCCTTCCTTAACCTAGGACTGCACATAGGAAAACCAACAAGCAAGGATTCCCATGTTAGGACCTTATACTAATAACTCTTTTTTATCCCATGACCATACACAAGTACATTAGAAACTGACACATATCATATCCAATCCCCCTCTACCATCATTTGTTAACAACAATGGTCCTATATCTAATCCCAATTCTGAAATCATAACTTGGTAGTCAAGGATTACCATACTAGGCCCACAACCATGTACCACTTCACCTATCATCTAACCAGCCATTCTACCTTAGAATAAGACATTTACCATTGTCTAAGAAAATATGTTTGACATTTTATAAAAATTATAAAATATGCCAACATAAATCTCCATTTTGTATTTTTTGTGTACATCTACTATCCATAAAAACATCTTGACAAAGTTCCTTGGTCAATTCACAATTCTAAATGACATATCCCCTAACAAATTTCAAGATTTGGTTGGACATCTAGCTTTGGCCTATTAACTAACCTTAAAATAAAGTTATATGTCATCCCTTGGTGTACTGCATAATAATCCATTATACATTAAAGTTTACAAAAAGAGGCACAAAGTGAAATGTGTCCTCATAGGCAATGGATTGGGTGTGAATATTGTGTCTCTAAAGCTCATCAAGTTTCTTGGGTACACCTCAGTAGATATTCAAGTAGAAACAATCACCATCAAAGCCTATGATAATTAATAACAAGAACCATAAGGCACCATTAGCTTACCAGTTATCATTAGGCCTTTGACCCATGATACAGTTTGCCATGTATTAGATATCAATTTGTCATATAATTTGTTTTTAGGTAGACCTTAGTTACAAGATATTCATATAGTCCCATTGACATTGCACCAGTGTATCAAGTTCTCCCATTCGGGGATGGAGGTTAGTATTCTATTGGTATAAACATACCCCCATTTTTGTAAGATTGGGACCCTTGAGAAACCCTTATTATAAACCATGGAAATCTCAAAATATCAAGGTCGTTTATAGAATTTGAAGATCATCCACTTTGTTAAGAAATAAGCATATGTGGTCTTAATCTACTTTAGTCTGGACTAACATTGCTAATAAAGTTCATTTGACTATTATTTTTAGGTTCCATGGTGTACACCCTCAATAATTTTGTATCCCAAAACCCTGGTAAACCCTCGG
This sequence comes from Torreya grandis, assembly GCA_037957365.1. Lineage (NCBI taxonomy): Eukaryota > Viridiplantae > Streptophyta > Pinopsida > Cupressales > Taxaceae > Torreya > Torreya grandis. The sequence goes on from JARHVA010003865.1 coordinate 474,983, forward strand.
TTCAAATTTGAATAAAGGCAGGAACTCAAATTGGTGAGAATAGTTTTTATGGGCTTGAATATAAAATGCATATCCTAGGTTTAGTTATGTTTTTTAACACAACTTGACTAAGAAACGTGACCCTCATCATTATTTTCACCTTTTTTAAGTTCTTTATGGCCTAATTAAATGTCATTATGTAGGGTCCTTTAATATTCCCCAATGTAGCCTAAGACTTTAATAGTAATACCCTAATGTATTCATTAATACCATCACAAACTTATTATTAATGCCTTAAGCCTAAGTTTTTATTATCTTTATGGTCCTAGCATTAACTTCCTTTCACTTTAAAATATATTATAGTTGTCTCTTTGTCACAATATTTGATCCAATGACACAAGGATAACCTAAAATTTGGCTTAAATAGCCTACATCTTGGATAATCCAATTATCTATGCTTACTCACAAGGACCTGATCGAATAGAGTGAAGCATAATTTAAAATTTGAAAGGATATAGGAAACCTAAAATATGGACATGTATCACCATTAAATTTTAGGACTTAAAGGAAAGGGGACCCACTTGATATGATAGCCAATCAAAAATAAGTATCTAGATCAAGATCCCATGGTTGTCACTTTATCCTAGAATTTGACACAATGGAGCAAATTAACATCGAGACCCTAGGAAGCCCCATAAAAATGCTACATGGAATCCTCACATTTGACGTTAAACATTTTAATGAACTTAAAATTGGCATTCATGTGACCATCATTTAAATTTTTGAAAGGACTAACTTGACACCCACATGACCATCAACTTTAAGTCCATTAAAATGAAATTTTCATTGATTTAAACTTGACATCCATGCAACCATCAACTGACACCTATGAATGTTTATTTGATTCCTATGAGACCATAAATTTTAAACCAATGAAAATTTCTTACTAAGTGTTCAAATAATGTCCTAAACCCTTATTTTTATACTATAAAGTAGCTCTCCAAGCTGAAGGAAATGCTCAAAATATGCCCAAAATAGAAGGCCTCGATATGTAGAAAAAAATATGCAATTAATATACCTAGCCTAAGTCTATGCTTTAAAGATCCACATTAAATTTTGTATAATGGACCTTAAATCATAGACTTACCCTATGTAAAATTTAGATTATCATTTCATGTTGAACCTATTTTGAGCATGGTTTATGACACATGGCATAAATATTTTAGCCTAATGTTTTCATTGTGTTTGCTAAACACAATGCATAAATTAACATAGAGTGTTTATACCTTAACTCCTTTTTGAATCATAAATTAGGTTTAAATTCATTAGCCTAAGGTTTTTCCCGTGTTTAATAAATATGAAACAAACCTTAGCCTAATGTACATAAATCTAAGTCATGACTTTTAAAAGTTTTTTAACTTAATGTTCAAGAATTTTTATAGATCAATGATCCATGATTTTTCATTGGATTTGATCCAATGGTTTGAAGGTCCCTCATATAATTTTCAACAAAACCCAAAGAACCTATGGACCTATTTCATGGCCAATGATTATTCAAAAATGGACTGGCATAAGATTTGGAACATGGGGAAGATGCGTGAGCATGCTAAGTGTCATGACCACAAGGCTTATGACTCAAGAACCAATTAAAATAAATGGGTATATATTATGATCAAAAACTCATGATAATATAATATTTTTATCCTACAACTTGAAATAAATAAAGTATTTCAAATGTTAATAACTAGTGTTCAAATGGCATTTATGAAAATTGCCATGAAAGATCAAAACTAGTGCCATAAAAGCTCCACGCAAGTAGAAAAAGATAAAACTAAAGATATTATGGGATTGAAAACACAGATATAAAGGTAGGGGTCCAAATCATATATATAATATGTATAATCCAAAACTTGAATATCTTCTACCATTAAAGCTCCAAAACACTAAACCCTGCATAAAAGGCAACCCAATCGAGCTCAATTTGCTATCAACTTGACCAAAGTAAGCTTAATTATGTTCCCAAGTGTAAGAGATATTTCATGGAAATAATATATAGTTTGACATGAATAATTGGTATATATAAGGATCATATAAGCCATTAGACAATAATTAAAGGAAGAGGTTGAGCTCTATCCAAAAATAGATAGTGAGGGTGGGGTAATCAAAGATACAAAACTATACCTCATCACATTAAACATCCATAGCATCAGGCATTGGTCCAAGCTCTTATTTATGGTAGAATAATTATAGCCCATCTCAAATGAAGAGCAGATAAAGGCCACCACTAATATATGACACTATGACCTAGTTGTAATCTAGATGGCTAGCCTCCATCATGCCATGGAAAAACTAGAGGTATCGCACTACATTGATGTCATTGCCCCAATTTTTTTTGATTGTAGGATTAATGGTGAATGGATTATTAGGGAAGGTAACTCAATAAAGGTAGTATAAATTTCCCTTATAACTTATGAAAAGTACTATAAGCTTCCTCTTCCCCATGTGAACCTTCTCAAGATGAGCGAATGGGCTAATAACCATGACCTGGACTCCATCCTCAAGCCCTAGTTAAATAAAGGACCTCATATCTTTAGAACCCTTGATGGAAAAATCCTTATCATCTAGTTTAGAGAGTGTATTAGGGTAATAATGACCTTATTGAACAAAGCTTTTAGTGCCCCTTCAAAAACTTATATGAATAAGGTTTGGGTCTCATATATACACTTCCTAATGGAAGAAAAACTTACCCCTCCAATAGGATATTTCTTCAGTATATTCCTTGCTAAGTAATTAATCACCATTAAGATAAAGACTTCCATGCAATTCTACATGATGTCTTACCTACTTGAGTCCCTTCTTGCTTTAGTCACCTTCCCTGGCATTAGGAATTGGTCCCTAAAAGGTAGGGCAACCATCTCACACTACTATTCCAAGTTGTACATCTTCAATTATAGGAATCACATGTAGTTTATTTATGACTACATTTTCCCAATAATCATTGAGGTTATCATAGGTATCCCCATGCCTAGGCTTCATCCCTCATCAAAAAGTGTGTGGATGTTATTGGGGATGTATGGTGTTATCATGATTGCATAGTCATCAAGATAAAGGGAATTATGTCTTAGCCTTATAAACTACCAATGCATGTCTTAAATAAACTTTTTGAGTAGGAGATTTCCCCCCAGATCATCCTTAGCATTGACAATTCTTGTAAGGAAAATATTAAAGGTCTACTTCAACCCTTCCCATTAGATATTGGAAACATCATAATTAAAGACTAGAAATAGATGGAAGTCATGGTCACACATAGGAATTCATTTGGATTTTAGCTAGATAAACTCAAACTTTTGGATCCAAGGAACAAATTAGGAAAACATCTAAAGGACAAAAATATCAAGCTTGAGTATGTGCACCAACTGGGTATTCATGACACCATATATATCAGAGCCAAAAACTATGAGGAAGTGTCAACTAAGATTCAAGGTCACAACATCGAGATAGAGCACAGATTGGTCAAAAACAACAATCCATCTAGGTAAACATATAAAATGCACCATTTTCAATACTATTTAACACCTATGGTATCTAGGACAACTCATGAGCAACCTTAGGTAGAGAAACCATAGTAGTCCCAATAATAGGTTGAGCAAATTTAGGATGATCAAGACAAAGGAAAGGACAAGGTTAGAGAGATAATATTAGAAGAAAGACCTAGAGAAGGACCCTTACCTTCAACCATGAAAAAAATACCACATTCTCCAATCCATTACATTAACATTATAGCCTTGGAACTAAAAGTGACATTTGAGGGTGCCCTCAAAGAACTTGCAGAGTCTTATGGCTTAGGTGAAGAGGAGGACCCCCCAGGGGAAATGATAGGAAAAGAGTTTATTCTCATGGCACCTCAAAAGAAGAGGAAGGTATAATTGGCCTTGGTCCTAGTAGAACCAAATAAGAAACCTTGATTAACCTTAAATCATCCCACTAGTGAAGTCAATATCTTTAGTGATGAATTTCCAATTCATGGACTAGACATTCCTAACTAGTTCATCTATGGAAAATTTCAAAATATCCTATCTCTCTCCCACTCATAGGTCATGAAAATGATTGGTGTGGATGTGCATGATGACATTAAGCCTTGGATAAAAGCTATGGTCACCTAAGGACTAGAAGGCTAAAAGATGGAGGCTACAAGAGCCTCTAGTAGTTTAGGTATGGAGGTCCTATAACCTCCCTAGTTTAAGGAACCAATTACCATAGTTCATTTCAATCTTAAGACATCAAGATTAGAGAGAATATAAACTAGGATAACCATGGTTGGGAAAAAATAATTCACCTTTCATAAGGTAGAGCCATTTATAATATTAACCCCTATGGAAGGCCAACAACTTGGTGAAGTTGTCATCCTTGTGGAAGATGTGGAAAGCCTAATAGAAGCACAATCACAACAAGTTAAGGATAGAGTCTAGGGTCTAAAAGAAAGGATCCAAAATTTGGAAAGGGAGAAAGATAAATTACAAACTTAGGCAATATAATCAATACCAGATGCCATGATCAATATGCTTGATGAGTCATTCTATGACATGTTTAAGGCATTAAAGTTAATGAAGATGAGGCAAAGTGCATTTAAGGACCAAGATTTATTATCCAAATAATTGGTCACCCATTGGTAAGCCTCAGAGGATAAGATTTATTAGCTCTTCAACATTCAAGAAAAGAAGCAGATCCCAAACTTTAAAACCATAAGTATGGGTCACCTAGGCACAATCTTGGGGATTGTTATTATTAAGGTTTAAAGATTGAGTACTTGGCATACTAAGGTAAAGAGGATTATAAAATATGACAAAGAGCTCAATATAAAAATTGAGAAACTTCTTAGGACCATGCTTGTTAATCTTTCACAACTTATTTCCCTTGGCCTCATCAATGATCAAGAGTTCAAGCATAAGGCCACTCTGGTGACTCAAGAAATATAAGGAAAAAGCAAAGGCCAATCTATATAGGATAAGAAAAAGATCTTGGATATGATATTCAATGAAAGTGAGAGTATCAATGAAGCTATAAGTATTAAGGAGGCCTTGGCCAAAAATGGCCAAGAATTCAATGAGATAGTAGACAAAGAGGAGGAGTGCATCATGAAGCCTGTTGTGGATCTTAAGCTAGTTGATGAACAATATGAGAGGACCATGAGTATCCTCCAACAAAAAATAGGGGTTCCACCAATAAGTTAGATAAATATTCTATTCTAATGGAAATTAGCTAACATTTTATGATAAAATATTCCATTTTAAAGGTATATGCTAGTCTATTACCATATTTTCCTCTAGGTCAGTATGATTTGGGAATGCACATGTATTATATAGCTTGTAAGGATTGTTTTCCTTACCTTTGTACACTTTCATTTTGTAACTAATTAGTATATAGCCTAGTCTATTTTGATGTGTTAATTGATGATGTAGCTTTTCTCTCAATTGTTAGTAGAGGTCTTGAATTTAAATAGTGTCTTTGAATTTTGAATAGCATTCTTTGATCCCATACTTTTTGATTTTTACCTATGATATATTAGTTGAAATATCTTAGGTTCTACTTCATTTCATTTTGCTTTGTATTTATATGTGTAATGGATTTTTGATTATAGTGGTAAATCCCTAAAGTAGACCTAGTTCTTATTATTCTCAAATGTTTTCCTTTGAATTTTCCCTAATATATAGTGAGATATGAGCTTAGTCTATGTTGCATTATATATTTTTTAAATGTGTATACAGTTACCATTAATACTTTATCAAAATCTTTAGGACTAAAATTGGTAATCACGTCTTGCTTTTCTACCCTACCCTTTTATTTGCTCTTTTTTCTTTACACCATGATCACTTTGGTTTTAGCCACATTATAAATATCCATTTATATTAGTCTATATATTAAATTAGGAACAAAATTCACTAAGTATCAACAAGGATTCATGAAGAATGAACTAAGGTGGCTCCTAACCACCAAAATTATATAAATATTGTGGAATAATTATCTTACTCTACTGTTATTTCACCATAGGTAACTAGATTGTCAAAACCTACAACTCATGCTCTAAATTTTATAAATTATAAAATGAGAAGTGCTATTTAAACACTAAGGGCACCTATGGTGTATTTAGAAGCATCAATAGGATAGCTCCCACTAGTGCTAGAAGGAGGGCCAATTATCTGAATCTTTGGTGATCTTAGTTTGCTTTACCTAAAGATCACTATATCTTTGTGTTTTGAGTAAATTATTTGCTTTAAACTATAAAGATCATTAATCTTAAATTTTTTAACACATATTTGTGCTTCCTTTGAAGGTATTTAGGCATTAATGCTTGTTTCTAGTAAATCTAGCTTTAACTTTGAACATCCATAGTATCTAAGGTTAGAATGGATTATTTTGATCAAAGGTGGGCATATCTTTCATAGATCTGAGTCTCTTTTAGTCTTAGACTTGCAAATATAGACCATATTCATGTAGTTGGACAAACCTTTGAGTTTATTTAGTCAAAGATCAACATCCTTTGTAATTCTTCATGCCACCTTTACAAAATAAGCTCAATGTGTAGGTCTAACTCATATACTTTATAGAAGTTAACTTGACACATTATATTTTAAGTAGGATCTTTGAATTTCAAGCTAGAATTGCCTAAGATTAGAACAAGATCACACTCATTACTAGAGATTCTTTCCTCAAGCTTAGGGTACATAGAAAATCCAGACATGATAAAGGTACACGTAAGAAATTTAAATCTCTTCCAACTTCATTGATTTAAGGTACTTGTGCCTTCAATCATCACCTAGGTATGGCATGGTTATGGGATTCATTGATTAATGTGATAGGGATGGTTTGTGATCTTCAAAGAAACCTTGAGAAGTATCTACCTACATTTAGTCCAATAGATGTAGTGACTACTGAGGAACATATAAAATAGTTTAAGGCTACTTTTAGATATCTTAGTGTTGTGCATGAAGATGTGGAATGTAGGATATTTCCATTTAATTTTAAATATGTTGTTTATGAATAGTTCTTAAATTTCGTTGATAACTATATCACAAGTTGGAATAATTTTAGCAATGTCTTTATTGATCAATTTGGTAAAATTATTAGTCCTTGTGTTATTTACCACTAGTTCACTACTATTAGAAGGGATGCTAGTGATCCCATCAAGTAATACAATGATAGATATCAAAATATGTATAGTAATACCATAGAACCCTACAAGCCTAATGATGTCCTATCCCTAGAGATCTACAAAGATGTAGTAGATGTTATGACCTCTGTGTTCCTAAAGAGGTCTATCCCAATTATAAATTCATTATCCCGAGCCTATTTTGAATCAATAATCATTAATGATCAAATGTATCCCCAAGGGTAAATGGATTATTCAGTCCTAAATGTGAACCCCTTGCCTGTGATGAACTTGTTCCCCAACAATAACCAAAATCTCCTAGCCTTAAACTAGCTCCCAAATCTGACCAAATTGCCATTAAGTCATGCAGTTCCAAACCAAAATTTGGGATTATTGACTCATCCCACTAATGGCTTCAACCCAAGTGATCAAATGATTTTTTTACCATCTATTAATAATAACTAGGTACATGATTCTAAAATTCTCAAAAATGAAAATGAATCCATCTTGAAAATGGTTCAAAAATTAAGCATTGATTTCCTTCAGTTGCAGAAACAAGTCGGCAATACTAGAGAACACTGGTCAAAATTTCTCATTTCAAAGGTTTAATAGGCCAAGTAATAGATTTTAGAATGATAGTTTTCACAATAATAATTCTAATGAACCATCTTCCAGCAGTAAGAATATGGACATTAATCTTATTGATATTGCATTATCTGACTAATGTAGGGTACATTACAAAGCCAATCATGGGGAAATTAACTGTATAGAATTTTTCAAAGACTTTAAGGCATTCTAAAAAGAGTTAGATACATTTAAAGTGGGTCCTAAAAAAAATATAAGTGCAATCACCTCTGGATCCAAGCCATCTGAGCAGGCCTTTGTGGTGGACACCTTTGATGTCCCATTTCAAGAGGAAAATGATCCTAATGAGGTCCCTAAGGAGATCTAAGCCTTTTAGTAGTTTTTAAAGAAGACCTATACCTTGAGGAATAGAGAGAAAAGGAAGGCCTTGACTACCTCAACACCTCTAAAAAAATTTGGAACTCCTCCTGACACCTCTTCAAGAAACAATTTGGAGCCACCAAAAGGGAGTACTTCTAAACCCAATATTGAGATTCTTAGTTCTTCTAGAAAAATTGGTTATAACATAGTTTAGGACATGAATAAAATAAAGGATAATATAACTTATTATTAACCCATTCAAATTATAGAGCAAATGGATATCCTATTGGAATCTTTGTCTAGGAATCATAATTCCATTAAGATTGATATGCCATGTAATAGTTCATAAAACCAAAGTTGAGTCTCCTCAATACTTGCTCATTGTCAGGATGTTTGGAAAGAACTTGCATAATTGATTATTATATTTAGGAGCATCTACTAATATCATGCCTATGGTAATATGCAAACAAATTGGTTTAACACCTTTAAATTCTAATAGGGTTGTCACCCAATTAGAGAAATATAGGGGTAAAGTTGTACAAGAATTATTAAATGTTCATATGCAATTGGATTTTGAGCCTAGGGTGAAACAATTCATTGATATTCAAGTGGTTGAAATACCTAATTTTTATGGAATATGAATGAGTAGGGAATGGAATAAGGGTTTGAATGGTTACATGTCCATAGATTGCTTGCATCTGTGGCTACCTTGGAAGGATACCCCCAATCAGATTAGAGTTGAGAGAGAACCAATAATGAAGCATATGATAACTAAATATAATGTTATGAATGAGACGGTCAACATAATAGACTCAGAATTAAAATTTTTCACCCTAAATGCTAACAAGGTATGTGATACCAAGAATGCTTATGTTATTCTTAGATTGTGGAAATTGTACTTTGATGGTGTTAGGTGTAATGTTGGATTAGGTGTTGATATTATTTTAACTAACCCCACTAAAAAAAGGTACCATGTTTCTTATAGACTCCAATTACCTTGTACTAAAAATCTCATTGAATATGAATCCCTTATCCTTAGCTTACAATTTTCTATAAAAAAAACAAGGTCAAAGAACTACTAGTTTATGGGGATTCAGAGCTAGTGGTTAACTAAGTTAGAAGAAAGTACCAATGTAATCTCTCATTCCTTAAAAGGTATAAGTTTAGGGTTTGGGATCTGATTGAATCCTTTGATGCATTTGGCATCACTTCTATCCTAAGAGAAGAGAATCAAGTAGCTGATCAATTGGCATCTACTATAGCTAACATCATACCCAATCAAGATTCCCCTAATTTTAACATTGAATTGATCCCTTCTCCTTTAGTGTCAGATAATATTAACCACTTTCAAGTATTTAATGATGACCAATAGATATTAGATTTCATGACCAATTCTATAGCATTTGATGCTCATATCATTGATGAAGCTGATGGAAGTACATCTAGGGAAGATAAATATAATGGTAAAGTCATTTAACTGAGTGACAACAAGATCCCAAAGGGAAAGATTTCTTTAAAGAGAATATTTGATTAGGAAAAAATTACTAAGGCTTCTAAGGTTCCCAAGGTAAATGGGAAGGAATATAATGCTACTGATCTAGGCCTTCATGATCGACCCTAGCTAGTAAATGTTGGGAAGACTTACACAAATTTTTTAAACAAGAAAGCTAAGGAACTTCTTACCTAATACAAGTATGTCAGAGAATGGTCCTATGATGACCTAAATATATTTGATTTGAGGGTCATCACACATACTATACCCCTTAAAGGGAGATGTAAACCCTTCAAGTAGAAATAAAGACCTATAAACTCAGTCCTAGAACTAATGATCTTCAAAGAGGTCAAAATATTAGTAGATTCTAGGATAGTCTTCCCCATTCGGCACTCTACCTGGGTGGCTAATTTGGTGTCAGTCAGGAAGAATAATGGTGAGATTAAGCTTTATATAGACTTTAGAAATTTGAACAAAACATCAAAGAAGGATAATTACCCCCTTCCTTCCCTAGACCAAGTAATTCAAGTTGTTTTAGGATCAGCTATGATGTCCTCTCTTGATGTCTTTTTAGGTTACAACTAGGTATTGGTTGATAAAGAGGATATGATGAAAACAACTTGTTGACCAATTTGACTTTTAGGTTAAAATAGGGCACCTCTAGTGAAAATTTCCATTTTTAGGCATATTAATGGGTCTAATATATTGTCATAAGGTGTTTTATATGTCATTTCATGCCTATTAAGGTTATATTAACATTGGTCACTCATTCCATTAGCCTATCATGCCATTTGGGGTCATTTCAAGGGTCTAAATGGTACATTTTATGATTTGTATAGGTTTATTCATATTTTTGAAAGTTAAAAAATCTTATTTCATACCCCATGTTTCCTTATAATTCTTAGGAGCTGAGATAACTAAATAAATTATAGGTTGTTCAAACAAAAGGTAGTTTTTTTTCCAAAGAGAGAGAAAAGGACACTTATATAATTCCTTAAGAAGTGTGACACTTGTAAAAACATGGTGGTGTGAATCTTCACCCTCCCATAGGTCATACCCATGTTTTTATTTCATATATTTCATAAAATGTTTCATTTGTAACTCATTTTTCTTCCATTTCCTCTTAGCATATAAAGGAAGGTCAACTTCAAGCACTTTGTATGGAAGGTATAGGTGGAGTTAAGGTAAATTATTATATATGTGGTTATCACTCTAATTTAACTTAATATACTTATAAATAAATCTCATATTTGTGGCTCCTCCTTCATGAACAATGGTTAACACTCTAGGCAACTTTTTATGCCTATTCAACCATGAGGGGGTCTCTTTTTGAAACTATTTCAACTTTTTTAGATTTAGATTGATGGAATGGTTTATTTAAAGTTATTTATAATGTTTTTATATAAATTTCAAAGCTTATTCATTTTTTATAAATTTCAATGTCCAAGAAAAGCCTCTTCTAGGGTTGTAGGTGCTCTAAACTAGTTTTCTTTCACTTACAGCTACTTCTGATGTTTTAAAGGATATTTTACATGTGGGAGGAGATATTTAAGAATTAAATAATATTATATAAATTTATTCAAAGTTATTTCAATTAATTTTCTTTTGATAAGTCAAGCTATATACCCCTTTAAAGTAAATTAACCATGTTTTCCTTGCTCATTGCCTTGTTTCCAAAATGTTGATAGTCACCTTTTCTAGGATGCTTATATGAAGATTTTAATCATGTAAATATGATAAAATTCATTTTTTAGGTCTTAAAATTTCACAAATATCATGGAATTCATACCAATGAAGCTAAGATGTTATGCTAAGAAGAAGTATCCACTTCAAAAGATGAGCTTCACTATTTTGGTTTAATAGTCCTTAAATTTACCAAATAGAGGTCTTGAGGGTTTTTTGAGATGATTTATGTTGGTTTTGTTGGGTGAATATTTTGTGGGCCAGGTAACTAGTGACCAAAATAGTTCCTATCACCATAGCATAGGAAGATTGGTCATCTAGGTGTGCAGCTTTACTACATCAACTGGAGACAAATCTCTCCTCTCATCAAGGGGAGGTTCCCTATTAAATATGTGGAAGCTATATACTATATAAATAGGTAAAAATTAAGACATAGGGTTGGGATAAACCATCCATCTCTCTTTTTTTAGAGATGATGCTCATAGACAGAGGAGGAATCCTGGGTGATTGGTGATGGCACTTCTCTTCTTTCAGAAGTAACATTCAGCCAAGAGCTAGATCCCTTCCTAGATAGTAGAAATCCTAGTGAAGTGATAGAATGCACTTCTCTTCTTTTAGAAGTGCTTGTTCTTGCAAAAAGTAGGACTTCTAGTAACAAGTGACTAGTAACTAGGTCCAAAGTAACTAGCAATCTAAGATGTAGCACAAAGTCTCCACCTTGACTGCCCTAGAGGGAGATACGAGAGACAATGAGGGCACAAAGTCATCCCAAGGTATTTTGCATAGAAATGGAAAATAAAAACACACACTGAAGACAACTATAACAACACAAAGTCTTAAAGTAGTTAGCTTCAAGACACCTTCTTTATCACCTCCACTAGTTCTACTTATTAGATCAAATAAACAAGAATGCTTTTAGAAGATAGACATAGGAACAATCTCCTAAAGTAGCACAAGCTATAACAACACAAAGTCTGCAAGTAACTTGATTTCTCATTTAATCAAAGAAATATGAACTACAATCTAAGCTCAAAGTCTCAGTAATGCCTTTCAATTTGGGTAGAGTTTCACTTCTGATAAGGGGAAGATCTCCTTTAAATGGTATAAGAGATTACATTATATAGAGGCTTGAGGGAGGCTTGGCACCTTGTCCCATAGAGTGACCCATTCGGTGCATTCAATGCCTTAGATGCATTCTTGGTCTTGTCAAGAAGGGCCACACTAGAGCAGGGTGGCTACCTTAACTATGATGCATCAATTCATCTCTAGTGTCTCCTCCTGAGTCTGAATCTCTCATTTCATCACCTACCTAGCTACACAACTATCTATTCTACCTTTATCTTAAAGGGGATAAATAGGCTATGCTTTCAATGTTGGCAGGCCCCAAATATCTACCTAATGAACTATTTCACCCATTGGAAATAACTCTTGTTGAGTTTCCCTCTTTGTCTCTTCCTCCTCTTGGGTTTGGCCTTAGGCTCTTTGAATGCATTCAAGTCCATGCTTTGAGTCTGCAAGAATCAATAGACACTTAAATACAAATGATTTGGCATTCACGTGTCTTTCCTCTATTGAAGGTTAACAGCTATCCAGTCACTCCAAATTTGATGCCAACAAGCCTGTTGGTCCTTTATTTCCTTTAGATAAAATGTCTAAAGGAATTCCTTCAAAAAAATTATTTGAAAGAAATCCTTTCTTTGGCTTCATGCATGCCTTTGCATTGTAAGGTGCTCTGTCCTTTGACATGTGGCACCTTCCACCGCTTTAAACAAGTGATATGTGGTATCTTCCATTGAATCTTACTAGGGACACATGGCATCATCTACCTTCTCAGGCCTTTATGACATCACAGAAATGTTTGGGGCTCGGTTGAGCTCTCGTGAATAATAACACTTATCAGCCTCCACTGCACTCTACATGGGACACATGGCACGGTCCACTGCTCTTAGGAAAACAAAGTAAAACCTTCCAAAATTTCCACTTATCACCTTCCATAGAGTTTTGATAGAAGCTTTGTTAAAAGAGAACCTGTAATAGTTGCACAGATGTAGACATGTGGCAACCTCAGCTTCATTTAGTCACTCATCCCTGGGCCCACCATGGTCTTTACTCAATACATTGGAATGGAAGGAAACACAGATGTTGACATGTGGTGGCTTTTACTACTTCTTAGGAACAAGGCATAATGGCTTGGCCGATGACACTTGGTAGTATCTACTTGACTCTTTCTATTATGTGCATTTCTCTTCATAACTAAGGCCATCTTTGAAACTTTGAACCTAGTGCATTAAACTAATTGAACATTAAACCCATTGAACTAATGAACCAAAATGGTTCAATGTTTAATGGTTCAATGATTCAAGCTTTTGAGACTTGTTAAATGCTTGGGGCCATGGAACTTTTCAAATGGTTAAACTTTGAACTTTGTCAAATGCACCTAGCTCCTGTTGAAGATGTTGAACCTTTAAACCTGTTAATCCCTTTGTTAAAAAATATTTGAAAAAATGAGGAATTTGAAAGGCCCTAAATAAACTTTGAGTAGAGGAAGAGAGGAATTTTGGCCTACAAGTCTAAGAATAGCTCATATGTTGTTCCAAAAATGAGTGACACTTTTGGGGACCAACAACTGGCTCAAGTTGGGGAACTTCCTTCAAATGAAAACTAGAACAGCTAAGGGGAGTAGAAACCAAAATCTCTAGTTCCTTAAAGTGTGCCATTGGGCTACGGAGTCATGCTACCCAAAAAGAAAGGCTCTAAAAAATAAAAATGAAAAGCACAAAATAGAACTAAATACTATACAGATATACATATGATCTTATCTTATGCCTCAATATTTGAAGCACTTCAGATGCCACCCACTGTGAGATAGTGAAAATGGTGTGCCATCTTGATAAACCAGTAGGAAACCATTTTGTCCCTAGAAATGGTGACGGGCGAATGGAAATCTCCACCAGGAAACCATTTTTTTGTGTCTTCTTCTTGGCTCTTTTTTCTTCTTGCCCCATGGTAGGACATGGTCTTCAAACTAAAAATCATAACTCCTTACTCTCTTGGTGAAGAGTTCCTTTTACTGACTTTGGAGTATAGCAGTATGGTCCACCACCAAAGCTTGTTGTTCTACTAGTCTAGTCCAGCACATGCTTTGATTATCAACGTCAAACTCTTGACAAACCATTAGCTCAGCATCTCCTTTAGTGTGAAGGAGTTTGATATCTTCATCCTAAGCAATCTTCAATCCAAGCAATAGAGATTCACGTCTAGCTATGTTGTTGGTGTTTCTAAAATATAACTTGCATGAAGGAAAAATATCTCCTTGAGGAGATATCAACACAGTCTTGGCTCCAGCATTAGTGGAAGAATTGCTACCACAAATTCCAAGATCCAAGCATCATCAAAAGCTGATCTTCTATCAGATTTCTCTTCATGGGAGATGGAAGATCCTTCTTGATTTGTACTATGCCCTACTAATTTTTTTGATGCCTTATTTGGATGAAAGCATGGATTCCTAGCTATAAGACTTTCATCAGTTGGGACATGAGCATCCTCTGTGGTCAAGAAGTAATTACCCCTACTTGAAGGCTCAAATAGAATTTGAGCAACAAGGGCTGACATTTGGGTAACCATAATATTTGACTCAAATAGGTCTGCACCTGGTTCTCCACCAATGTCTAATTGCTCAAGATTGCCTTGCAGGGATTCAAACTTAGTCATTTGAATTTTGGATTTCTTGACATGATCAATCATGGCAAATGACTGATGGACTTGGATGAGTTTTTGGGAGGGGTAGGACTGATCTATGAATTTGAAGTAGGTGTAGATATGTTTGATGTACTTACTTCTTTGGCAATCACTGAGTCCTTTGACTGGAAAGGAAGAGGGGTTCTCTGCTCAACAATTGAAATTGTTGGTTAGGGTTGCTCCTCTATCTTCTATTTGGCAGCCTACTGGGCTGACTGATTCTCAGACCTGGTGAATACTGCATATGATCCTTTGACTGCTTCACCTTCACTTTTGGGTTCATCCTATAAATTCAAGAAACCAATGTGGGAGTCACCAGCTGATTCTTCTAGATCCTCCCTGAAGATATCAACACCATTTTCTTGCTCAAAATTATGTTGGAAATAGGAAACATGTTTTGTTTCTAGATATCCAACTACTGAGTTGGTTAGAGGTGTTTCAAGGGTAAGGTTCCTCTATGGGAGAGAAAGATTATTTTGTTACCCTTGACTTCTATTAGTGTTACCTTGATATGGCTGATTGGGGAATGTCCTCCTTGACATATCTTGATTAGGAGGAGTAGACATACTTTTGGCCATTTGCCTTTTCAAGGCTAGCAATTCATTTACCAGCTTTTGCACCATTTGATTAGTGGTGGATGAAGGTGGATACTCAAAAGATGAAGAGGATATACCTCTGTTAAGATCTCTCCTTATCTTTCCTACCAAGATAAGGTCATCTTCTAGCTCAATAGCCAAGTCTTTAGTAGCCTCAAGGTCTATGTGTCTATCCCATCTTAGGAAAAAACTCACTTTAGGTAGTTGTGAGTTGATGAAGAAACACTTGAGATTTTGAGGTGTCAGCTGGGTGATCATGGGAATCTTATGCCTCAGCTTGTTGAACTTGGCAATAAAATCTCTTATAGGCTCATGAGGTTCCTTCTTCATCTCAGTGAGTTGGGCTAGCAAAGCATGTGCATCCTTTGTAGGCTTGAACTTGGCTTCAAACTTGGCTTTAAGATTATCCCATTCAGTCACTAATCCAGCTTTAAGATGGTAGAACCATTATGCAATAGCACCTTTTAGTGTCTCCACAAAAATCCTGACTACCACATCTTTGAATTCCACCCCTATCACACCACAAGATATGTTGAAGGCTACAATGTGTTCATCAGGGTGAACTATCCCATCACCAAATAATTTGGGCAAATTCTTTCTTGAACTACATGGGAGTTCATGCAGAGGTGGAGTCAAGTTGAGTAGGCCAAAAGAGTTACCCTAGGGGCCTCAAAATGCCATAATTTAATTATGAAAAATAGGGATAACAAATTTGGGTGGAGTGACTAGATTAAAAAATAAAAATGGATAAGAACTGGCCTTGCTTTAGCTTGAGGCTTGAGGCTTCAAACTGTGCACTCTTTCCTAACGGCTCTAGTTTTGCAAACTAGATAAAATAATGGAAATGGAGGAAGATGGTAAGGCTATAATGATAATGGGTAAGACACATAATGGAGTCACCAAAATATGTAATGGATAAGGGTAGCGACTACTTCAATCTAAAACTTGAGGCTTCAGACTGCACGTACATCCCCAGCGAAGTTGCCAAAAATTGTTGGGTGAATATTTTGTTAGCCAGCTAACTGATGACCAAAATAGTTCCTATCACCATAGCATAGGAAGATTGGTCATCTAGGTGTGCAGCTTTACTACATCAACTGGAGACAAATCTCACCTCTCATCAAGGGGAGGCTCCTTATTAAATATGTGAAGGCTATATACTATATAAATAAGCAAAAAGTAAGACACAGGGGTGGCATAAACCATCCATCTCTCTTTTTTTAGAGATGATGCTCATAGACAAAGGAGGAATCTTATGTGATTGGTGATAGAACTTCTCTTATTTTAGAAGTAACATTCATCCAAGAGCTATATCCCTTCTTGGATAGTAGAAATCTTGGTGAAGCGACAAAAGGCACTTCTCTTCTTTCAAAAGTGCTTGTTCTTGCAAATAGTAGGACTCTTTCTGGTAACAAGTGATTGGTAACTAGGTCCAAAGTAACCAGCAATCTAAGATGTAGCACAAAGTCTCCACCTTAACTTCCCTAGAGGGAGATACAAAAGACAATGAGGGCACAAAGTCATCCCAAGGTCTTTTACATAGAAATAGCAAAGAAAAACACACACTAAAGACAACTATGATAGCAAAAATTCTAAAATTAGTTGGCTTCAAGACACCTTCCTTATCACCTTCACTAGTTCTACTTGTTAAATCAAATAAACAAGAATGCTTTCAGAAGACAAACATATGAATAATCTCCTAAAGTAGCACAAGCTATAACAACACAAAGTCTGCAAGTAACTTGCTTTCTCATTCAATCAAAGAAATATGAACTACAATCTGAGCTCAAAGTCTCAGTAATGCCTTTCAATTTGGGTAGAGTCTCACTTCTAGTAAGGGTAATATCTCCTTCAAATGGTATAATAGATTACATTATATAGAGGCTTGAGGGAGGCTTGGCACTTTTTCCCATAAAGTGACCCATTCAGTGCATTCAATGCCTTAGATGCATTCTTGGTCTTGTCAAGAAGGGCCATGTTGGAGTAGGGTAGTTGTCTTAATTATGATGCATTGATTCATCTCTAGTGCCTCCTCTCGAGTCTAAATCTCTCATTTCATCACCTACCTAGCTGCATAACTATCTATTATGCCTTTATCTTAAAGGGGACAAATAGGCTACGCTTTCAATGTTGGTAGGCCCCAAATATCTACTTGGCAAACTATTTCACCCACTATAAATAACTCTTGCTAAGTTTCCTTCTTTATCTCTTCCTCCTCTTGGGTCTAGCCTTAGGCTCTTTGAATGCATTTGGATCTACACCTTGAGTCTGCTAGAATCAACAGACACTTAAATGTAGTTGATTTGGCATTCACGTGTCTTTCCTCTATTGAAGGTTAATGGCTATCCATTCATTCCATATTTGACACCCACAGGCCTATTGGTCCTTTATTTCCTTCAGACAAAACATTCGAAGGAATTATTTCAAATAATTTATTCGAAGGAAATCCTTTCCTTGGCTTCATGCGTGCCTTTGCATTGTGAGGTGCTCCATCCTTTGACATGTGGCACCTTCCACCACTTCAAACAAGTGATATGTGGCATCTTTTGTTGAATCTTACCAGGGACATGTGGCATCATCTGCCTTCTTGAGCCTTTACGACATTGTAGAAATGTTTGGGGCTCGATCAGGCTCTCGTAGACAATGACACTTTTTGGCCTTTGCTGCTCTCTACATGGGACACATAGCATGGTCTATTGCTCATAGGAAAACAAAGTAAAACCTTCTACGTTTTTCACTTGTCACCCTCTATGGAGTTTTGGTAAAATATTTGTCGAAAGAGACCCTGTAACAGTCATGCAAATGCAGACATGTGCAGCCTCAGTTTCATTTAGTCACTCACCCCCAGGCTCACCATGGTCTTTACTCAATACAGTGGAATGGAAGGAAAAAATGTAGATGTTGACACATGGCAGCTTTCGCTACTTCTTAGGAACAAGGCATAATGACTAAGCTGGTGACACTTGGTAGTATCTGCTTGACTCTTTCTATTACGTATGTTTCTCTTCATAATTGAGGCCATCTTTTAACCTTTGAACCTGATGCATTAAACTGATTTAACATTGAACCCATTAAACCAATGAACCAAAATGGTTCAAGGTTCAATGGTTTAATGGTTCAATCTTTTGAGACTCATTAAATTCTTGGGGCCGCGGAACCTTTGGAATGGTTAAACTTTGAACTTTGTCAAATGTGCCTAGCTCCTATTGAAGATGTTGAACCTTTGAAATTGCTAATCCCTTTGCTAAAAAAGTTTTGAAAAAATGAGGAATTTGGAATCCCTCAAATAAATTTTGAGAAGGGGAAGAGAATAATTTTGGCCCTACAGGTCCAAGAATAGCTCATATGTTGTTCCAAAAATGAGTGACACTTTTGGGGACCAACAGGGTTAAAAAGTATTTAAATTCCCTTTTTTATTTTATTTTATATCCCTATCTACCAAGAACACTCATTCAAAGTTTTAGGGCAAAAGGAGGGGTGAAAGTTGAGTTTTGAGACCCTCAAAGTTGACCACAAAATCACTAATTTATAATAGTGATGTCTATAAGAAAATGTAAAAAAGTGACCTCCACTTAAATATAGATAGTAATAATCCATGAAATTAAATTTAAATAATTCAAATTTGTCTAAAGGTTAATCCCAAGTCAAGAAGACAAAGGCAAGGTCATGTTCAATGTTTTGACCCCCTGACACAACCTACCCTATCTGTACATAGGCCTGGGAGAGGTCAAACACAATCAACAGGGTATGGACAGTGAGTTGTAAGTGTGTAATATGAAATTTGTTAGAGTATTGAAAATTTATATAGGTGAAATTAATGTATAATGACCTGAATGAACTCAAGTGGGAACCCAACAAAACTTGAACTAGCTCTAAATCATTGCCAAAATGCACCTACCAAGGCAGAAAACATGACTGTGATAGTCATTTTGGTAGTGAGGAGAAGTTTGGGGTTTGGACCTAGTTTAGAAACTTAAAAATTAATGCAATTTTACATTATTGAAATTGGACTCAAGGAAACCTAAATACATCATTAGTTAAGGCATAAATCCTTGTCAAAATGCACTAAATAGGGGTGATGATTGTGAGTGGTCCAGGCAGGTAGTGGCTTAATACTAGGTTTATAAAACATGAATAACGTTTGTTTGAAGGATTTATAGGTGGATAAAATCATGATAAGGTCTTATACCTAGTAATAATGAATAATATAAACCTAAATCATCATGGATAAAGCCTAAAATGGCCAAAACACCTCAGAACAGGGGCAAAATATGGACTACTATAGTCAAGAAGTGGCATTCTAGTTAAAGGACCAAAACATGGTTTGATGCATATTTTGAAATTTTTCAAGTGATTATCAAACATTAATAACATTTATGACCTAGTATCATTTAATATAAGTCCAAATCCATGGAACACCACTCAAACACACATATAACTAGGTCATAAGGGGTTGTCTATGTCCTTAAGGGTAGAGGCCTAATTTGGAATGGAGGATGAACTAATGAAAGGATGGAGATTGACTTGGAAAAATGGTGGAGTATCACCTTTATGATATTTATAACATCAAAAAAATGTTTTTATTATATTTCAAAATCCCAAATCAAGCTCATGAGAACCTATAGCCAAGCTAAAACAAGATTTCTCCTTGTGGGTAGTCAAGGCCTAGTTTCATGTAGATGTTTTGGAAAAAGGATATATATGGATCTAATAGGTTATTTAAGTCATTTATGGTCCCTTACATACCCTAATTGATCCCAAGGCAATCCATTTATAAATTTGGAGAGTTGGAGGACCAAATGGAGGATTTGAGAGATAAAGTTTGGTAAATAATACCCTTAGGACCTTTATAAAACTCTAAAATAATAATATTTTATGATACAATAGTGAAATAACTCATTGTTTTGTCTCAGAGCAGGGGTTGTTTTAATGTGCATGAAGGTGCCAATTTTGGGAAAAGTGATGAAATGTTGAACTAGAAGGATAAAAAGGACAAATTTATGATTTTATAATCTAGAGGGGACATAAATAAACCTAATAAACCTTACTATAATGTCTATAAGCATATAGGTTATTCCATCCAAGGAGGTTTGCATGCATACCTAGTGGGAATACTTAGGCCAAAAGGCCCAACTGAGGGTCATATACATTTTTGGCCTTTTCCATGAATTAAAATTTGTGGGAAAATGTTTTAATGGGTATGAAATATGTTTTTGAGCCATCAAGATTCAAATAAATCCATTGAAGTGTTAGGTTGAGTCTCAAATGGAAAACATGCATATTGGCAAGGTCTAGGCCTAATATCAAACAAGGGTAAGTTTTCATTTTTGTGTCTTGAGGAGATAATAAAATGATGGGAACATGTTTTTTTGGTTAATATATAGGTTTTTTGGCCATTTTTTGCAAATAAATTCATCAGGAAGCCAATTATTGGCTTTAAGGCTCCCAAACCCTCACAAAAAGCCCAAAATGACATGAATGGTCAACTTCAAGTGCTTAAAAGTTCCACAAATATTTGCATGGGACTTTGAGCTGATTAGGGATGATGGAGAGTATACTTAATAATACACAAGTGGAATTTGAAGATGATTCTAATGTCTATTCTTTATGAATAAATTTTAAGACTAGAAACCACTCCAAACCCTCTCAAACCCTCCTCACAGACCTAATGGTAGAAACTAGGATGAAAGTGCATCCAAATGAGTTTTTTTACCATTAGTTTAAGAGTTAAGTTGTTGATAAATCCATTAGGATCACATACATTGGATTGGATTGTATGTAATTATATGGATAGGGGAAGAAAGAGGCTTTTTATCACTATTTTGTGTGTTGTGTAGGCTACAAGATGAATTAAGATATGAAAAAAAAATTGGGTGGAATATTAACACTTAATATAAATCCCAATATTAATTTAGTGTCATTAATAAACATATAAGTGCTTCAAATAGGTCTTTACTTTTAGCCAATCAAAAATGGCCTAATGCACAAGCTAGAGAGAGGGTAGAAAATCTTCAAGTGAAGTAATTTTAAGTTACCCTTGATGATTCAAATTATATGGAGGGTATTGAAAATTTTCATTCACTACCTCCGATTTATTTTCATGGATAAATAATTCAAATTTGGAAGCCAAGTGTGCAGATTTCATGAAAGGACAATTTTTAGGATATAAGATGATGATGGCTCTCTACTAGTTATTTCTAGAAGACTAAGCATACATCCAGTGCATGGAGATCCATTTTTGAGATCCTCCCCTTACATCCCAATAATTTAACCTATCCTAGATCAGTTATAAGACATTCAAATAACCCTAATCATGAAGGCAATTTTTCTATGCAAAGAGAGGAGTTGTGTGCCATTTTGCCTAACTTTGATGACTTTTATTGACACTTTTTGATCTTGACCTTGAATTTTTCTAACCATATCCTCTTCCCATACATGGATAAATAAAAATTTTATCTTTACACATTTCCAATTTATCCTTTGAATTCTCTCTCTCTCTCTCTCTCTCTCTCTCTCTATATATATATATATATATATATATATAAAAGAGTTGGTCATTTTGGCACTGTATGCATGCTCCACCTAAGTATGGTGAATCCCTAATCAATTTTATACCTTTTGATTAATAAAATGACTAATTTTTTACCTATCTCATGAATATTCATAGTTTTCTCTACTTTAATGTTGAATTTTCTTAATGAAGACTATGGATTCCTTAGCATTGTACTTCATTCTTTCACCTATTTGTAGCCTCTTCTTGTAGGGCATGTGAAGTGTTCCAGGATATGTTCACAGTTGAAGTGAGTATTTTTCCCATTAGATTCATTCAATACCTTTTTTCTATTCCTCTTAACCTTTCATATCATCTAGGACCCCACAATGTAATATTAATGCAAGAAGACATAGATTTGGGAAAGAGTATGTTTTAGTTGTTTTCTTGGTCTCAAGTGTAGAATGCAAGTGGTTGGAAGTCATAAAACTAATTTGGTGTATCACCTCCATAGTTTATGTTTTCTTTGATGTTATTATCAACCCTTTTCAACCCCCCAAGTATTAGTATTAGTTATAGTCAAGTGGTACATCAAGGGAGCTAGCCCTATCTAGAGACTCACTTCATTCCTTAGGCTACCCACAAGCCAACAAGTGATTCCATTATACCACTTGAATGAGGAGAGCCTTGGAATCTCCTCAAAGGGTGAAAATTTGAGTGACAATACAACCTTCACAACAAAGTGGGGAACCTTTGCCTACAAGAGAATGCCCTTTGGACTCATCAATGCAGGAGCCACCTTCCAAAGAGATATAAACCATGCCTTCCAATGCCTAATTGGTAAGTGCATTATCATATATATGGATGACATAATAGTTTATTTTAAATATAGGGAAGATCACTTCATGCATTTATAACAAGTTTTTGAAAGATGTAGAAGGTATTTCATTTCTTTGGACCCTAAGAAGAGTATCTTTTGTGTAACTAAAGGGAAATTATTAGGTCATGTTATAACTAAATATGGGATCTCTGTAGATCCTAAAAAATTGGAGGCCATATATATAATATAACCTCTAAATACTAAAAAAGAGCTAAAGTCAATTTTTATTAAGATAATTTTTTTAAGAAATTTTATATCTGGTTTTGCAAAAATTGTCAAACCATTCAATAACTTACTTAAAAAGGATGCCAAAGTTACATGGAATGAAGATTTCAAGAAGGAATTACATTATATGAAGGAAGCCATAAATCAAGCTCTATTCCTTATAATTCCTTATAAGTCCTACCTTTTCAAGGGAAATCTACCTCTATTCCTTTGCATCTGACCACACTATGTCTATAGTGTTAACTCAAAAAATTAAAGGGTGTGGCCACTTAATTTCTTTTATGAGTACCAATTTTAAGAATGTTAAGTTAAATTATTCATTTGTTGATAAACAATAATATGCATTAGTTAAGGTATTTAATAAATTTAGGCATTAGATCCTTAGAAATAAGGTGCATGCCATTTTACCTAACCCTACCACCAAACTTATGTTAAGTTAGAATTAATTGGGATAATGTAGAGGTAAATGGATGTCAATATTTTAGGAATATTAATTAGAGATGAAAAAACAAAATTTTAAGGTGCCAAGTTTTGATTCAAATGATTTCTAATATTATCCCTAGGCTAAGTATTATATAGGTGAATCAGCAAAACTTTTAAGCTAGTGAGTGGTATGACCCAATCATACGTTTGTTAATCAATATTACTTGTCATTTAGTTCTATTTAGGGAGTAAAAGAGGGACTTGAGGCTAAATGCAACCCAATACTTTATCAAGAATGGAATCTTGTATAGAAGGATATTTGAATGAATCTAATTGAGATGATTTTCATAAGAAGAAGCCACCCAAATCATGAGCACCTTTCATGAAAATTTAAGCAGTGGGCATCCATTTAGGAGAACCACAACCCACAAAATTCTTAGAGCTAGCTACTATTGGCCAACTATTTTTAAATATGCTCACAAGAATTTGAGGGAATGTCATTCATGATTGATTTTTAGCACCAAGGAGCTAAAGGCAGCAATTCCTCTACATCTAATCATGATTGACAAACCTTTTGATCAATGGGGTTAGAATTTGTTGGCATAATCAACCCTAACTCATATAAAGGTCAAAAATATGTCCTTACTTCCATAAACTATTGTACAATTTGAATTGAATCTATAACCACCAAATAATGCAAGATTGAATATGTGATCAACAACTTAGAAGAAAACATCTATACTAGGTTTGGAACCCTAATATCCCTAGTATGTGATAATGGATCTGCCTTCATATCAATAGAGATGACCAAATGGGCTTATGATGATGGCATCACTTTCAATTTTGCATCAAACCATTATCCCCAAGGGAATAAAGTCTCTGAGTCAATAAATTAGAACCTAATGAAGGAAATCAAGAAGTCTACTAAAGACAAACCTTGGACTTAACACAAGCTCCTTAAGTTTTCACTTTGGGCTGATAGGATAAGGATCAAGCAAGCCTTAAGAGCCTCACTATTTTTATTTTTGTATGGATAAGAACCCATCTTTCCTATCACACTCAATTTTCCCACATATATATTTATGCAATAATACATGGAGGAGAGACAAGAGTTAGACAATTCTAAATTATTGGATATAGTTTAGATAGAAAATTCAAGGGAGAAAACCTTTGATAAATTTAGCATACATCAAACCATAGTCAAGTGATGGTTTTATAAAATATCTAAAATCAAGGTGTTTAGATAAGGATACCTTGTCCTCTTTTGGGACAAGGCATCTAAGACTAAGGGTAAGCATGGAAAATTCATATCCTTGTGGTTTATCCCATATTAAATTATGGAAACATTGGGAAACAACACTTTCAAGCTCAAAGATCTACAAGGAGCTGAGTTTACATTGCCCACTAATGGGCAATACCTTAATCACTATTTCTTTTCTACTCCTCCTAAGGTCTTCATGGAGTAGGCTGTAAGATATTTAGATTAGTGTAGATAGGCTAGTTAGTTTCCTTTTAGTCATTTTCTTCTTGTCCCTTGTTTTTGGATAAGTATGTATATATTAATTTATTTAGGGTTTCCTTTTTTGTTTTTGTTTTTGTTGTGTGTTTCTTTTGTGTTTTTTTGTTCCTTGATCCCAATACATCCCTTGAGATAATCTTGAGCTTAGAAGTTATGAAGTTTACTTGAAAACATTCCCCCCAATTCAGGAATAAATGTATGAATCCCATACATGGAGTAACCTTAGCTCTAAAATATAAATCATAAAGGTATATCTTAGAGAGACTAAAAAAACCAATAGAAAGGATAATCATTTCATTAGACCTTAACCATTATATTGACCTCAAAATAATTTTAATAAGACTTACACTTGGTGAGTGGAGACTCAAATTATCAGTGTATACCCTAAACTAGCACTTAATTAACATCCTTACCTGGGATAAGAGTTGCAACCATAGATGATTTTCCAAATATCAAATACTTGACCAAATCTTAAAACTTGGTTATCTTGGTTTTCAACCTTGATAAAAGCATAAAGATCTAAGAAAATACAGAAATAGGATACAATTCAAAATCTAAAGCTTTCAAGTAAAAGTGATTTTGGCAACCTCCATCAGGGCTATGGGTGCCTGAATAGCAGTGGAGAAAGGCCATAAGTGGATCCAAAGGCATCTCTATTAGGGATATGGATGTATGGTTGGTAGTAGAGCAATGCCCAAGCCTTTCCTAAGTTAAAACATTGTTCATAATGAACATTTCAATATACTATAAGTCAACGTAAGTGATTTAGGACATGAAACTAGAAGTTGTTTCTTGAATCCCATGGAAAATAGTGAGTGGAATCAAAGCACACATAGTTTGGGTATGTCTTGGTATTTGACATTAAATCTACAAGTGTGGGGTTTATTTTAACCATAATCTAATCTAGATGATGGTTTTGATCAAGTGAAGTGGATGACCTAATCATTTGTCTAAACCTAGAGACTATAGGTTCTAACATATTTCTATGTTTCCCCCATGAGTCACCATTTATTGGGACCAACATACCCCCATTATTTTAATATTGGGACCCTTGAGAAACCCTTATTATAAAACACATAAATCTTAGCATGTCAAGATCTTTTATATAATTTGAAGATCATCCACTTTGTTAAGAGACAAGCATGTGTGGTCTTAATATACTTTAGTCTCGACTAACATTACAAATAAAGTTCATTTGACTATTATTTGTGGGTTATATGGAGTACACCCTCAATAATTTTTTATCCCAATACCCTATGAAACCCTTGGTTCAAATTTGAATAAGGTGAGAACCTAAATTGATTGAAATCATTTTTATGGACTTGAATATGAAATGCATATCCTAGGTTTAGTCATTTTTTTTAACACAACTTGACTAACAAACTTGACCCCCTTCATTATTTTCCCCTTTTCTTAAGTTCCTTATAGACTAACTAAATGTCATTGTGTAGGGTCCTTTTATATTCCCCAACTTAGCCTAAGACATTAATACTAAGGCCCTGATGTATTCATTAATACCTTCACAACCTTAGTCTTAATGCTACAAGCCTAAGTTTTTATTTTCTCCATGGTCTTAACATTAACTTCTTTGTGCTTTGTAGGATCCTACAGTTGTCACTTTATCATGGGATTTGATCCAATGATGTGAGGATAACTTGAACTTTGGCATAAATATCCTAGATCTTGGATAATCCAATGATCCATGCTTACTCACAAAGATATAATTAGATGGATCAAATCATAATTAAAAATTCAAAAGGATATAGGGATCTTGAAATATGGACATGCAACACCATTACATTTTAGGACTTAAAGAAAAGGGGACCCACTTGACATGATAACCAATCGAAAGTAAGTCTATAGATCAAGATCCCATAGTTGTCATTTTATCACAACATTAGATCCAATCAAGTAAATTAAAACTGAGACACTAGGAATCCCCACAAAAATTCCAAGTGGCATCATCCCATTTAACCCTAAACATTTTAATGAACTTAAAATTTACATTCGCATGACCATCATTTAAACATCTAAAAGGACTAACTTGTTACTTGGATGACCATAAAATTTAAGTCCATTAAAATGAAATTTTCATTAGTTTAAACTTAATTTCCATGTAACCATCAACTAACACCTACGAAGGTTTATTTGATGCCCATGAGACCATCAATTTTAAATTGATGAAAATTTCTTACTAAGTGTTCAAATAACATCCCAAAACCATATTTTTTTACTCTAAAGTGGCTTGTTAAGTTGAATAAAATGCTCAAAATATGCCCAAAATGGAAGGCCTTGATCTTCAGAACACAAATATATGAAATAAATATACCCATCCTAAGTCTATGCTTTAAAGATCCACACTGCATTTTGTATAATGAACCTTAAATCACAGACTTACCCTATGTAAAATTTAGATTATCATTTCATGTTGAACCTATTATGACACATATATTAACATAGAGTGCTTATACCTTCACTCCTTTTTAAATCATAACTTAGGTTTAAATTCCTTAGTCTAAGGTTTTTTATATGCTCAATAAACATGAAACAAACCTTAGTATAAGTGATGCAAGCCTAAGTCATGAGTTTTAAAAGTGTTCCAACTTAATGTTTACGCTTTTTCATAGATCAATGTTCTACGCTTTGTTGTTGTATTTGATCCAATGATGCAAAGGTCCCCGAGAGACTTTTCAATAATACCCTGAGAACCCATAGACCCATGTATGGCTAATGATCATTAGATAATGGATTGACATAAGATTTGAAACATGGGGAAGATACATGAGAATGCAGAGTGTCATGACCATAAGACTTAAGACCCAAGAACTAATTAAAAGACATGGGTCTAGATTATGATCAATGGCTCACTAATCTAGGATTTTGATACTACAATGTGAAATAAAGAAATTATTTCAAATTCCAATATATAGTGCTCACATGGGATTTATGAAAATTGATATGAAAGATCTAGACCAGTCTACATAAGATCCACATAAGAAGAAAAAGAAAAAATTGAAGATCTTTTGGGCTCAAAAACACAAAGGTATATAGTCAGGGGTCCAAATCAAATCTATAACATGTATAAGCCAAAGCTTGGATATCTTCTACCATTAAAGTTATATAACCCTAAACCCTACATAAAAGGCAACCCAATGGAGCTCAATTTGCTATCAAATTGACCAAAGTAAGATTAATTATGTTCACAAGTGTAAGAGAGCTTCCATAAAAATCATCTACAATTTGACATGAATAATTGGCAGAGATAAGGATCATGATAGTCAGTAGATAACAATTAAATGAAAAGGTTGATCTCTATTTGATGATAGATAGTGAGGGTTAGGTATTCAAGGATACAAAATTGGACCTCACTACATTAAACATTCATGACATCAAGAATTGGTTTGAGCACTTCTTCATGGTATAATAATTATAGCACATCTTTAAGGAAAAGTAGAGAAATGCCACCACCAATAGATGACACTATGACCTAGTTATAATATAGATGGTTGGCCTAAATCATGCTATGACAAAACTAGAGGTATTGCACTATATTGATGTCCTTTCCCCCATTTTTTTATTGCAATATTTATGGTGAAGGGATTATTATGGAATGTAAATCAAAAGAGGTAGCATACATTTCCCCTATTTCTTTCAAAAAGTACTATAAGCTCCCTCTTCCCCATGTGGACCTTCTCAAGATGAGGGAATAAACCAATAACCATGACCTAGACTCCATCTTTAGGCCTTTTCCAAACCAAGGACCTCACATCTTTAGAACCCTTGATGTAAAAATCCATATCATCTAGTTACAAGAGGGTATTAGGGTAATGATGACCTTATTGAATATATATTTTGATGCCCCTTCGACCACTTACATGAATAAGCTTTAGATCTCATATGTACACTTCTTAGTGTAAGAAAAACTTACCCCTTTAATATCAAATTTGATCAACATCTTCCTTTCCAATAAATTCATTACCATCAAGAGAAATACCTCTAAGCATCTTACATGATGTCTTACCTACTTGATGCCCTTCTTTCTTCAATCACCTTCCCTAACATTAAAAATTGGTCCCCAAAAGGTAGGATAACCATCTCACATCACTATTCTAAGTTACACATCTTCAAGTATAGGAATCACATGTAGTTTATCTATGACTACATTTTCCCATCAATTTTTGAGGCCATCACAGGTGTCCCCATGCCTAGGATTCACCCCCTTATCAAAAAGTGTGTGGAGATGATTAGAGATGTATGGTATTATCCTAATTTCATAATCATTAGGATAGAGGGAATTATGTCCCAAGATTATAGACTACCAATGCATGTCCTAAATAAACTTTCTAAGTAGGAGATTGCCTCCCATCTCATCCTTGGCATTGAAAAGGTTTGTAAGGAAAATAAGAAGGTTCTACTTCACCCCTTCCCATTAGATATTTGGAAAATCATAATTAAATATTAGAAGTAGGTGGAAGTCATGGTCACACATAGGAACACATTTGGATTTCAACTAGATGAACTCAAAATGTGGGATCCAAGGAACAAATTAGGAGAACATCTATAGGACAAAAAGATCAATCTTGAGTATGTACACCAATTGGGTGTCCATGACACCATATACATTATAACTATGAACTATGAGGAATTGTTGGGTAGAATCCAAGGGTAAAACATTAATCTAGACCATAGATTGGTCCGGGACAATAAACAATCTAGGTAAACATGGAAAATGTACCCTTTGTAATACCATTTACTACTTGGTCCATCTAGGATAGCTCATGAGCAAACTCAGGTAGAAAAACCATAGCAGTCCCAACAACAAGTTGAGTAAATTTATGATGATCAAGGCAAAGGAAAGGAGAAAGTTGGAGAGATAATATTAGAAGAAAGACTTGGAAAAGGACCCTTACCTTCAACCATGCAATAGAGACCACCTTCTCCAATCTAGTACATTGACATGATAGCCTTAGAACTAGAAGAGACACTTGAAGGTGCCCTCAAGGAACTTGCAGAGTCCTATGGGTCAGGTGGAGAGGAGGACCCCTCAGAGGAACAATAGGAAAACAGATTATTCCCATGGTACCTCAAGAGAAGAGGAAGGTATAACTTGCCTTGGTCATAGTATAACTAATGAAGAAACCTAGATTGACCCTCACTCATCCCACTAGTGAATTCAATCTCTTCAGTGATGAATTTCCAATTCATGGACTAGTCATTCCTAGCTAGTTCATCTATGGAAAAATAGTAAAATATCCAATATCTCTCACACTCATGGTCCATGACAAGGGTTAGTGTGGATGTGCATGATGGCATTAAGCCTTAGATAAAGGCTATAAATAAGGAGCAAGAAGAGAGAAGAATTGTGGTCACCGAAAGACTAAAAGGCCAAAATATGGATGCTTTTGTATCCTCTAGTAGCTCAAGTATGGAGGACCTAGAACCTTCTTAGTTCAAGGAACCAATTATCATAGTTCATTTCAATCTTGAGATAGTAGGCTTAGAGAGAATAACAACCAAGATAGCCATGGTTGGGATAGAAGAATTAACCCTTTATAAGGTGGAGCCATTTACAAGATTAACCCCTATGGGAGGTCAACATCTTGGTAAAGCTACCATCCATGTGGAATATGTGGAAAGATTAATATAATCACAATCACAACAATCCAAGGTTGGAGTCTAGGGTCTAAAATAATGGATCTAGAATTTGGAAAGGGAGAAGGAAAACTTAAAAACTCAAGCAATCCTATAGATACTAGATTCCATGACCAAGATGCTTGATGAGTCATTCTATGACATGTTTGAGGCATGAAATTCAATGAAAATGAGGCAAAGTGCATTAGAAGACCAAGATTCATTAGCCAAAGACCTGATCACCTAATGGCAGGCCTCAAAGGATAAGATTTCCTAGTTCCTCAACATTCAAGCAAATAAGCATACCCCAAATTTTATAACCATAAGTATGGGACACCTAGGGACAATCTTAGGGATTGTTATTGATAAGGTTTAAATCTTGATTAGATGGTATAACAAGATAAAGAGGATTATAAAATATGATAAAGAGCTCATTATAAAAATTTAACAAATTATTAGGACCATATTTGTCAATCATGCACAACCTACTACCCTTGGCCTCATAAGTGATGAAGAGTTCAAGCATAGGGCCACTCTAGTGACTCGATAAATCCAAGGAAAAATAAAAGGCAAATATGGATAGGATAATAGCAAGATCTTTGATATGATATTCAATTCAAGTGAGAGGATCAACAAAGCTAGAAGAATCAAGGAGGCCTTGGCTAGAAATGACCAAGAATTCAATGAGTTAGTAGAACAAGAGGAGGAGTGTATCATGAATCTTAATTTAGATCATGATCTAGTTAATGAACAACATGAGAGGGCCATGAGCATCCTCCAATAACAAATAAGGGCTCCACCAACAAGTTAGAGCAATACTCTATTCTAATGTAAATTACGTAACATTTTATGATAAAATATTCCATTATAAAATCATGTGCTAGTCTATTAGCATATTTGCCTCTAGGTTAGTATGATTTGGGAAATAATTTGTATTATATAGCTTTTAAGGATAGTTGTCCTTACCTATGTACACTTATATTTTGTAATTGATTAGTATACTACCTATTCTTCCTATAAAGGCATGTATCACCATTTTAAAAAGGGAGATATTTCTAAGGAACTTTGTACACTTGAAGAAATTAATATAATCAAGGAATTATACAAGGATTGTCTATTTTGATGTGTTAATTTATAATGTAGATTTTCTCTCAATTATTAGTAGAGGTCTTGATTTTGAATAGTGTCTTTGAATTCTAAATAGAATTATTTAATCATAGGGTGTCTAATTTATGCCTATGATAGATTAGTTTAAATATTTTAGGTTTTGCTTCATTTAATTTTGCTCTATATTCAGATGTGCAATGGCTATTTGATTATAGTGGTAAATCACTAAAGTAAACTTGGTTCTTACTTTTGATTCTCAAACATTTTCCTCTAAAGTTTACTTGATAAATAGTGAGATTTGAGATTAGGCTATGTTAAATTATATATTTGTTAAATTTTTATTAAGTTTCCATTAATACTTTGTCATAATCTTCAGGACTAAAATTGGAAATCATGTCTTCCTTTTTTGCCCTACCCTTCTCTTTAATTTTTTTCCTTTACACCATGATGACTTTAGTTTTAACCACATTATAAATATCCATTTAGATTAGTCTATAGCTTAAAGTAAGAATGTAATTCACTAAGTATCAATAAGGATTCATGAAGCACATACCAAGGTGGCTCCCAACCACCAAAATTATATAAATATTATTGAAAAATTATCTTAATCTGCTACTATTTTACCACAAGCAACTAGATTGTCAAAACCTACAACTCATGCTCTAAATTTTCTGAATTCTAAAATGAGAAGTTTTCTTTAAACACTAAGTGCACCTATGGTACATTTATAATAATCACCATATTCTAGGATATTTACATCCATACAAGAATTTTAATCATCTAGAGGTCAATTTCAAGAACTACAATTACCATTTTGGCATGAATCCAATCACCAAGCAAGACAAGGAGAAATTAATATTGATTGATCTACTAGAGGCCAAATACATTTACCCTGATACCCTTGATTCCCTTTCCCACATTCCACCTCTTTATATTTCCACTCATTATACTATTTTGGATAATGGCCCAAGAGAATACTTGACACATGACACCTTTCACATTGTAAAGCTTCTATAGAACCCCAAGTCCTTTGGAAGACCAAAATCTAAACCACTCATATAATATAAATGAAAGGGCAAAGGCCATCAACATATTCCAAAACCTATCACTTTCATACCATCATCTACCAAAGAGAAATACCCTCTCAAATGTGATGACTCATAGTTTTATAATGACAAATTAGTTGATTGTTACATTATTTATAAGTATCCCATTCATAATTAGATCATAGAGAACCAAGAATATGAAGGAGGGACCTTGAGCTAAATCAATAAGTAATTCTTGATCCAATTTCTATGACTAAGTAAAAAAGAACTTATAGACTTGGATTTAAACCACCTATGGGTGATCCCACATATCTCATTCGAGTTCCATCACTAATGACTAGTGACAATAATACCAATATGGAAGCAGAGTTTAATCATAGCCATTTTGATGACTTATCCCAAACCAATATATTTAATAATAATTCTATCTATACCCTTTGACCATTAATTCATTTTAATCCATTACCATTGTATTATCCCCAACTGATAGATGGGGGTCAATAAGAATCCAATGTACCAGTTGATGAGTTTTAAAATGATGAGGCCTTCTACAATTTTTTAGGCCTTAGGGATAATGTTATGTTGGGAGACCATAAATCAGGTATATCAATCAAACTAGATATTTAAGCTTATTTTATAGAGAGGAAAAACACCCTTAGAATAAAATAAATAAGTAAAACATTTAGGTCCTAAAGTGAAAATCTCTTTGATGCACTTTTGGAATAGGGAAAAAGTAAAGATAAAGGTCAATCTAGTGGTGAAAAACTATTTCAAGCACCACTCAATGGGGGTGTTCAATCTTATTCAAGTATAGACCAGGAAAACACCAATGATGAACTTGTCTATGGTGTCTAAGTTTAATCTTGAATAAGAATAGGATTTTTATCAAATCATCCAAGATACCAATGATAGTGAACCTGCTTATGGGTCCAAATTTAGTCTTGAAGAATAATGAGCCTTTGATCACATAATCTAGGATTTCCCAATAACATTTACTACATGGCCATCCCTCCCATTTGGATTTTCTAAATCATCATGTCTATGAAAAATTGAAGAACAAGTCTTAAAAGAGGACTCTAACATAGCTAAATAGTTCAAATCTTCTCCTACTTTTCTTGAAGATGGTTTGAACCTTCTAGTGAAGGATATAATAGAGGTAAACATCAAGTTTACATATGACCCATAGTGGATTATATTAGGTGTGTCCCTCACTGAGGAAGAGTGTGAAGTACTTATAGCCCTATTGAGGGAATTTGTAGATATATTTTCATGGGCATATTTTGGCATGCCTAGTTTGGACCCTACCTTGGTTATTCACAACCTTTTAATACATCCTGATACCAAACTAGTAAAATAAAAGCTATGTAAAATGAATCCTCACATTCTTGTATTGGTATAGAAGGAGTTGTAAAATATCTTTAAAATGAGATGTATTAGGTCAATTGACTATTCTAAATGGATTTCCAATGTAGTTATGATCAATAAACATCTAGAAGGAATCAAAATCTACACTAATTTCAATGATGTTTGCCTAAAGGATGACTTTCCATTACCAAAAATTGACATGATTATTGACTACACAATAGGTCATGAGATGTTTTCACTGATGGATGGTTTTTAAGGATACAATTAGATCAAAATTTTACTAAAAGACCAGCACAAAACATTGTTCACCACTCCATGGGGAACATTTTGTTATTACGTTATGCCATTTGGTATTAATAATGTAGGTGCCACTTATCAAAGAGCCATGATAGTCATATTTCATGATATGATGCATGACATTATTAAAGACTACATCGATGGCATACTAGGCAAATTAAATACCAGGGTCGATCATCTAGTAACATTAAAGAAAATATTTGAGTAGTTATATGAATATAAAGTCAGGCTCAACCTTAATAAATGTGTTTTTGGTATTACTTATGAAAAATTGCTTGGATTCATTATGTCTTATAGGGGAATAAAATTTGATCTAGCCAAAGTATGAGCCATAACAAAGATGCCACCATTGATCAAATTAAAGTAGCTTCATAGTTTGTAGGGAAAAATCCAATCTATTCAATGTTTCATATCTCAATTGTCTAATAAGTATCATTGATTTACACAGATATTGAATAAGTGTGTAACATTTATTTGGGATAACAATTATTAGAAATCTTATCAATAGATCAAGGACTATCTTACAAATCCACCAATTTTATTACCTCCTATTCAAGGAAAGTCATTCTTATTATATCTATCAGCTACTAACAATACCCTGGGGGCACTTCTAGCTCAACATAATGATAATGGAAAATATCATATAGTGTACTATCCAAGATGTATATTGGTCATGTATGAACATAATTATACACCCATAAAAAAATCTTGTTTCATTATGGTCTTTATAGATCAAGAACTATGACATTACATGTTGAAAAATAAGACCATGGTCATTTCAAAAGTAGATCTACTCAAGTATATACTATCTAAAATAACTTTAAATGGCTTCATGGATAAATGGATCATGCTTCTCAGTGAGTTTATGGTAGAGTATGTAAACGAGAAAGCTATCAAGGGGAGAATTCTTATAGATCATCTTGTTGAAGCACCCCTTACAGACATAGAGCCACTCACATTCAAATTTTTTTATGAATCCATCATGACATCATTGAAATACCTCTTGTATATTATCACTAGAAGTTATATGTGATGGTTCATTCACAACACATGGATCAGGGGTAGGACTTTTGTTTATCGTTCCATAAGGGGATCTAATCCCTAAGTCATTCAAAATCAACTTTATGTATACCAATAACATGGTTAAATATGAAGCACTCATGATATGGATTTGATAGGTAGTCCAATGGAATATACATCATCTATAGGTTTATAGTGATTCACAATTAATCATCAATCAGGTTACATACAAATTTTAGACAAAAGATGACAATTTGGTTCCATATAAATCCATGGTCAACACTCTCAAATGATAGATTACCGACATCTAGTTTGATCATATAGTAAGGGCATGCAAAAGAATAGTAGATGCCATGTGTATCTTTGGATCTTTGATTCAACAAAAAAATA
This sequence comes from Torreya grandis, assembly GCA_037957365.1. NCBI lineage: Eukaryota > Viridiplantae > Streptophyta > Pinopsida > Cupressales > Taxaceae > Torreya > Torreya grandis. The sequence goes on from JARHVA010003865.1 coordinate 510,956, forward strand.
CAACCAAGGAATACTAGTTTCTAGTTGAAAATCTACTAGTACCATCTTATGAACTATCACAATGATTTATGATATTATTGGTCCCAACTCTACTTGGTATTATAACCTATATGCCTATTTACATGACCATGTTTAACCACTTAACTTATCATAAAAATAAACTAAAGCCTTCATCCACAATTCCCAACATTATACCTTACTCAGACCAACCCTATACCACTACAATTTCGATAAAACTCTACTTCATTATTTACCTTCAGCATAATCTACACTAGTGCTATGGGAAGTTCATAAAGGGGTATGTGGATCCCACATCATTGGGGTAGTATTATCTAAAAATATCTTACATACTAGTTATTATTTGCTAATGATGGACACAAATGCAACTGCATATGTGAAAAGATGTAATAAATGTCAATGATATTCCAATCTAATTCATGCCCCAACCAAGACTTTGAAGTCAATGTTGACACCATGGCCATTCTCTAGATAGGGCCTCAATATCATTGAGAAGATAAACCCAACCTCATCAAATGTCCATACACATATCCATACCACCACCAAATATTTCACTAAGTGGGTTGAAGTGATACCCCTCACAGATTGGAAAGCAAATTTCCAAATTCATATTTAACCATCTCATCTATCATTACGGTATCACTTTCAACATTATATCTAAAAATGTAGGATCATTAAAAAATAAGGATGTCAAAAACATATGTGATTAATACAATATCACACAACACTTTTCCATGGCATATTACCCCCAAGGTAATGGCCAAGCCAAAGCATAAAAAAAAACCATTGTCAACAACCTTTAAAAAATTGTCAATGATGATGGTCATGATTATCACCTTTAGATATTTTATTCCCTCTAATCATACCATACCAGTCATTACACTCCAATAAGATCCAATTCATACTCACTTATTTATGGTACTAAAGACATTATTCCCATTGAGGTTGATTTAATTTCATTATGCATCTCTTTGAAGCATGTCTTGGATGATGAAGACTATTTAGTAGCTCATCTATAAGAGCTAGAGTTACTTGATGATAATTTCATGGATGAATTAAAAAACCTTCAAACATATCAAAATCAACTCCATGGCCACTATAATTAGTGCATGAAACATAAATAATTTAAACTTGGTGATCTTATTCTTTAAAAAACCAAAAGAATACCATGGCTGAAAAGAAGCATAAAGGCAAGTTCAAACCCAACTAGGTTGGTCCTTTCATCATTTTTGTAGACTATGGCATAATAACATTTAAGATTGCCACACCATAAAAGGATAAACTTGATGATCCTATGAAAATTATAAACCTTAATTGGTACTATGCTTGAGTGACTTGATGTATTGTCTATGAGGAACATTTCAAGTTGTACCATATTATCAATATTTTCTTTATACCATAACATTATGCCATCATATCAAGCTATCATCCTACCAGTGTATTCTATCAACCAAATCATGTTTTTATCCATCATATCCTAGCCCATTTAACTTTGGTTCATCCATTGGTTTCATGTTCATCATGAAGAATTAGATTAATTTTAGTAGTTGTTTCAAGCATTCTAGATAGAGGCAGTATTTTGGAAAAGTAAGATATAAGTTTTGGTAGTTTTATCTTTCATTTCTTGTTAACTTCTTATCATGTTTGTTTATGTGAGCCTTATTATATCTACCTATAAGGGAAAATCAGTGTTTCACTAATCTTGCTACTAATTATAATTGCCTATGGGAAAATTAGTATCATTGATCTGCTCTATTGTATCCTAATTATAACTTCCTATGGGTAAATTAGGGGCAACATTTGTTTATTATGCCTTGACATACCAACTATTCATTCCTATGTTTTATTGTGTCGTTATGCCAATTGTGCCTATCTTGTTTGACTTGGTTGATACATTAATCAAATTACTCCATTATAAGGTGTAACTATTGTGACTTAAGGCCATTTTTGGACTATATAGGTCATGTTCAATACTTGTTGAGGTCATCTCAATCCCCCTTGCCATCATGCTCTCATTATTTTATGAACAACCATTTCAAGTTTGAATTCTCTCATAATTTTGTGAGCTTGGACCATTTACTGACTCATCATTATCAATATTGTTGAGACACCTATAAAATTCCAAAAACATTTACAAAATCCTTTATAAAAACCAAAAATATTGATCACTTTATTACCTTAAAGATTTTGGGAACCCTCACTAAGTCACAAGAAATCACTTTTTCCTTTGTCTCCCCATCCTTATTGGCCTTTTTATCTCATGAACTTACCATTTTTCAAGACCATTCCTATTCTTATATCGCATCCATCATGGTTTTTTTCTTATAATCATTTTCTTCTATCCCATTCTTAGGAGAACTACAATTGGCCTAAATTTTTATTGGATATATCATCTATGGAACTATTTAGGTAGAATCCACTTACCTAGTGCATATGGAGATAGCTCATCCACCTCATTCCTTTTCTTCTATACCCCCATTATGTTTGGTTGTTAAGTTTTCACCTATTTTCTATGGGTAATGTTCATCATCTTATTTATGTCATGTTATTTGTACTAATATTGGGACTAACTATTATTTGTTTCTTTGCTTATTTATTTGTGTGTCTATTTGTTTGCTTTAAGTATTTTTTCCTTGACTTAGTTTGTGTGTGTTCATTAAGTGATTCCTTTGACACTTATTCTTTAATCCATCCATATTCATGTGTCAACATTGTCATCATGGTTTTTATCATTGGAGCATTATTTTCTATTTAGTATTAGATCACAGGAGTTATTCCTTATGCATATTTTGGCTAAGTCCTCATGTTATTTTATCATGATGCCTACTATCACATGATATAGAAAAAATCAGCTTTAATAAGTCTACACATCAATGATAGTATCAACATCTTCATAGCATCATCATTAGCACAAATCTCAATCTAGTCCCAATCATATCCCAAATAGAGTAATTAAAAAATGAAATAATTTCAACCTTTTTCAATTCGAATGAGCATCTCCCTACTCATAAGTTGTGCATTTCATCTTTATCCTCTATATAAAGTTACCCTCATAATATTTTCAACCATCATCCATCAATCTTATTTTCCATAATTGAATTACACTAATTATAACTACCTTTGGGAAAATCATTGTATATCATCCCATCTACCTTCCCAATTATTTTAATTGCATTTTAGCAAATCATTTTGTTATCATCAATTTGAGGGTTAATTATCATAACCACCTTTGGGCACATCATTCACTTTCTTGTGCCTAATAAAGGTATGTTTTTATTTTGTTTGTCTTCCTTAATTGGGGTAGCTTCATCTTCTTAATTATTATAACAACATTTGGGAAAATCATTGTGTTATCATACCATGTTTGCCACTCTTAGGGTACAATGATTATAACCACCTTTAGGAAAACCATTGTATACCATCCCACTTTCATTCTCAATGATTTTGACCAAATTTAGACAAATCATTGTTTTATCGCCCCATAATTTTTGTTTATTTGGTCCACTCATTTCCTTTTTTTGAAGGACTATTTCCTGAACCCTTTTTACAACTACTCCCTTAAGGGTAAACCTATATTTCATCCATCATTATTGAAGACATAACCATATAATACCACTTTATTCTTTAAAAATATGTTACTATACTTATAGCTTACAACAAGTTCCCAAAGAGGGGCACATTGTAGACATCTAAAATTGGTCACTAATGGCTTTATTCCTAGCTTTAGAGAAATTCTTACCAACCTCTAAAAATCTAGCCTAAGAATCTCTAAAAGTCTCAAATTTGTCTTCATAACATGTTTAATTTACTTAAAAATCAATTAAATTAAGATAAATACATACATTGAATCAAATCAAAATCTCAAACATTGCAAATACCTAAAAAACATTAATTAACATTCAAATCCTAATCAAATCCTAATTGAATTCTTCTATGATAAATTAAAGTAATTATCAAAAATGGAAATTCAAAAATCAATGAATAACCTAGGTTTTCATCATTATCTTTTGTTAGTTGTCATTTTTGGAAAATATCCCACCGATGATTATTTCATGCTAATGATGACCATTCGACACCTTTTAAACTCTAATGGGGTTAACTAAATCAAAAAAGGTTAGGATTTAACTCATTATAATTCATTTCAAAGCCTATAAAATCAATCCTAGATCTCTTCATTTATAGATCTTGGAACATAGTAGACTTATAATGCAGGATTTGATGCATGAATCAAATACATAGTGTTAAAATGCTAAAATCGAGCTAAGTAAAGCCATTTTCAAGAAACATCAAACCAAATCCAAGAGAAGCATGATTCCAAGTAGAGATGGAGATAGCCAAGCACCATTGATGAAGACCTTTTGATAACAATCCAAGCAAGCCAAATGAATAAGCCTCTTGGAGCATTCAAGGATTTGGTAAAGAATTTATGAGTAAGTTCTTTCCATTTTTGGTTGTGCTTTTTTCATTTATGTTTCTTCACCATGCTCCTCTCTTTGATCTAGGAAAGGTAATGTTATGAATGTTAGTGTGTTATTTATTTCATTAATTTCATTATGAATCTAACATATTATCTAACCATCATCCTTGGATTCCTTGATCACACCACCCATAGACTAAATTAGACATTGATATTGTGTGATAGCTCTTTAAAATTTGTATGAAGGTCTTTGTTTTATAAAGGCTTGATAAGGAGGTATATTTTCTTTTAAATTATAATAGGTATGTTGATTATGTGCTTGGTAAGACCAATTAGCTTTGTATTATTTCTTTTTCAGTTGAATAATTTCATTCCCATATAATTACAACATTCATTTGAATTATTCAATCTCACTAATTGAATAGGAGGGGCTACAATTTTTTATTGAGGTGATGGAACTAGAGAAATTTGTGGATCTTGAGGGGATGGAATTGGTTGTCTCTATAAATATTGGCATATGAGGTCTAGGTGTCAACTTTCCATCATAAATCCAACTATTGTTTGCACTAATAGCCATTTCATATACATCTAGAGTTGTAGTTCCACCCATAGAATAAATCGTGACATTTATATCTAAATTAAAATATATTAGGAAATACATAAAGGCATACTCTAGAGATGGCCTAATTATAAGAGGTATCCTAATCCATATCTTTTGAAACCTAAGGTTAAAATCAGTCATGAACTCATGAGGATCCCTCTTAATGGTTTTGAGTTTTTCAATAGGGATAAATGATTAGATTTATCCTCAAAATTCCCATAAAATTCTACACCTAAGTCATCCTAGGAAGTAATAGAGTTCAAAGAAGGTTTATATACCACTGTAATGTTTTTCCTTTGAAATATTTAGCTAGCAATTGAATAGTAACATTATCTTTGACAACATTATGGATATAACAAAGGTTGGCTACATATTTTATGTGATCAATAGGTGTGGTTTGGTTTTACCCTAAGAAATAAAGTATTTTATTAAGATCTAAAGCTTATATATCATCATACTAAGTAATATCTAGTGGGATTCTTCTATTTAATGAGATAAACACCTAATTCATGTGCATAGTCATTTGAATAGTGGGGATTGAAATGTCTTTCATATTAGGTTGATTAGGATATTGAAAAAATTTCCTAGGATAAGGGTTTATTCTTATGAATATTTTTGTTTTATAATAATGAGAATCCAACTCAAAAAACTAAAAAAGAATACCTTTGTTTGAATATTTTTTGGTAACCTTTGGCATGAAACATGTGTTGATCTATTGCTAAGAATCATGTAACCTAAAAGAATATTCTAATTCAAAGATGATGAATTTCCTCTATTCTTGAAAATATTTTTATCTAGATCCAAACTCTAGTTATACCAAGGATTATTTGTCCCACTAGGCATGCCAAAAACTATTTTCAATCAGGAGTGATACCCTTGTGAGAATGTGTGCCACTTCCCACTCCTAATAAAATAATGAAATTTCTCCTAAGTGTGAGTGACTTTGATATAGAGATAATATTTATATATATGGTTGATTACATTGACTCTTTAACTAAAATTTGTATCTAGTCCTACTTAATACTAATTTGTTGACTAATGGAAAGGGTTAAGGAGCAATGTTTGCACTAGAATTAACATGAAAACCTAAATGAAAGGTGATGCATCAATTTTTGTGACCACTTTTACTTGAAATTTATACTCTTATAAATAAAATTAACCTACACACATTCATTTCACTTTAGGTCTATGGACTCTACAATAGTGTCTCACATAAAGGCCTTAACAACACTCAATTTTATCATGGAAGGATTGAAATTTTGTTAAATTCACATCTAAACTTAGACTAAGATTGAACCTAGATGACCTATATAAACTAAAATATTTTTTAATAAGATACAAAAACAAGACATTAACATAGGAAAGATATTGATTTACTATGTTATATCAATAGAAATCACACATACACTTCACATAATAACCTTAAAATGGAGGAAGCTAGCTTCTTATTTCTAAAAAAAGGTGTAGTAAAATTTTTTGATAGCCTTTTAGCATATCCAAAGAAAAAAATTCATATGATAATGTTAGAAAATAAAGTAAAAATAAAAAAAAGTAGGAGAGGGGAGACAAAGCAGCCCCAAAATATGGGTGACTCACTTTGTCCTCACACCCTTCAAATCACTACATAGTGTTTCCTAGATTATCTCTCCTCATTCCTTATAAGAATGGTGTATAAGGTATATTTAAACTTCCTTGGGAAACTGGAATAAGTCTTGAGCATTGATTGGTTAATTTTGACCCTTTGAAATGCCTAAACCTTTGCTCACATTCCTTATATCCTTATTTGTATGTCCTCCTTAATGAATAAATCCTCTTCCATGAAAATAGGTCTTCATGTATTCATAAATTCCTCCATTTAATAATTCTCCTCATCTATCTGTGAGGTCTCTCCACCTTACTTGGGCTGTTAGAAATCTCTTTTAAGCCCCTTTGACTTTATTTCCTTGACTTGTTGTAGAAGAGGAAAAGGTCTCTACAAGGTTGTTGAGACTCTTTCAATCATTTTAATGTTTATTGAAACCTAAATATTGATTTTTCATCTCCATAAAAATTTAATATAATGTGAGAAGCAACTTTGAATAGCATGTTTAATAGCTCCTCTATATTGACTTGGTGGTTTAACAACTTGAACTCCTCTTGCATCATGACATAGATAGGAGAAAATTTGATTTTGAATTTAAGAAGGATATTTCCATCCATTAATGGCTGATTAACACCATAAATACCTAAAATAAGACAATTGGATCCATAAAATAGCTTAAAATATGTGATTTTGCTCTAGAAGGTCTCATTTGACCTCATCCCTTGTAGCCCTCAAAATAGGTAAACCTACTTGTGAAAAATAAATTATGGAATATATTAAAGAAATAAAGACATCTTTTAGGACCTATAATCCCCGCACACTTAAATTACAAGTTTTAGGACCTAATTCTAGTCTAAGTGTCTTTTTTAGCTCATTTTCTCTTTCTAATTAGGCCTAATTAGGCCTCGCCTAGAAATTGAGATTTTTATCCACATGCCTCACACATGTGTGAAATTAAAATAAATTTTTTGATTCAATTTACCTATTAAAATAATATTATCCATGTCAAATTTCAAGTTTTGATATCTTGTACGGATAGGTAAACCATGAAATGGCCAAAAACCCTAGTCTAGGTACTTGTGCATGCTTAAAAAATAGTTTGAGTGTTTGGAAAGTATATTATATGATAATATTATTTTAAATTAATTTTTGAGACCCAGAAAATCATTATAAACTTCATACCTTGAGAATGATGTCTCTTTTTGCACTCCATAGGCCTGCATCTAGACTTTTTGGCTTGCAAACTAGTGCACTTTCCAGTTTTGACCAACTTGACAACTTACAGAGCTTACGTATCATTTTTAAATACCTATATAGGTGTTTATAAGGTTTTATAACCAATTTAAATTCATAATATACCCTTTCACTTGGTTTATAATCCACTCCCTACTCTACACCTTCACAAACAAGGTTACAACTATGTATTCAACCCTATTCCATACACCTATACTTATAATCGTATCACCAATTACCATGTTCAGATGTTAATTATAACTATATAGGTTATTAAAAAAATTGGAGGACAATTTAATCCATTTTGGGCATTTAAACTATCAATCTCCTCAATCAAGTCATTTATAAGGGTTTAAGTAGTTTACCATCTTAACAATGGTTCATAAAGCACAAGGGGTTAAATAAAAAACTAATGCCAATAATTTATATTATGGATACATACCTAAAATACCCTATGGTATTTATTTCCCATTCCAATTATTATGAAATATCTAAGCATTATAACATGACCTTTAACAAACAAACTACAAATTTTGAGAGGTTGAGAGAGAAACAGGCCTAAAAGTGCAAATTTTTAATTTTTAATCTAAGTGATAATACCTTAATAAGGTATAAATAATAATTTATTAACATCTCTAATATTACATATCATCATCTATATTTTTATGATCCTATGCAACATCATATCTAAGACTGAGGGTTTGTAAGCAAATTGGTCATTTTGACCCTAGTTGATGGATTTGTTGCTTCCTAATATAAATAAGACCTTATCAAAAATCCATAAACCCTATAAGTATGGATATTACTAAATAAAATAACTTTAAAATTTTCATTTGGTTTCATAATTCCATTTAACCCCTTGGAAATTATGCTTAATCAATATTCACATTACACTGACCAGTTGTAGGTATCCTCCCTATTTTCTTGGCTTATAATGGCTTGATTGAGGAAACATTCCTCATCCCAATGTTTAAATATTACTATGGGAATCCTCTTGATGAATTAATACATTATATTATTAATTTAAACATCAATTCTCATATGAAACCTTGAAATCTACTCAAGTATAATTCACTAATTTTCTAAGAGTCCTTTGGCTATAGGTGACTTCAAGGGTTGAATTACAAGGTTTAAACTATCCTCTCAAGTCATTATTAATGTGTATTTTGGTTTAATATGACTATATTTACCTTA
>JARHVA010003866.1:0-82500 GCA_037957365.1 Torreya grandis
CCTATATCAAATTAAGTCAACCTGGTCAACTTATTTCTATATCCTATCTTCTATTCAAAAGACTAAGTTAACTTAATCAATATAGTTCTTAAAGACTCTTGATTATATAGAATAGTAGTGACCTAGTCAACTATGTTCTATACTATTTACATATAGTGTTATCTAAACTAATTATATACCATTCTTAATTTGGGAGTTAATAACTATTTTCTAGTAATTAATTCACACTTTCATTTTTAGCTCTTTTCATGCTTAGAGTAGCTCACATAGTCTAATTGGGTGTATTTTTTCAAATTATTGATAGTTGCACTATTTTACTCTATTTTCACACACTACCAAATCATAAAATATTCAAAACACATTTAACATTTGTCTTCCCTAAGGCCTACCTACTTGGATTTCATCACCAAAGGGGAAGATGACTTGGTTTTCTAGCCAAGTATAAACATGTGGTTGATGGTATACATTGGTAAATCACCTGATACCCTTATTACTATGGAATTAAGAAGTGAGGGGGTAATCCACAATACTAAGATAGTATCATTGCTAATACATATCCATTTCAACCTAAACATCTTGAAACCATCCATATATTGGCTTTCTAGTTCCCTATTTTCAGCCAACTTCCCTATCACACTTAAAATATCACTTTATAATAATCTAACAATACTCATTATGACCACTTAACACTTAATTTTTTAGTTGACTATTCACTCTCTACTCATTGTGTGTTGTATTATAAAAACTTTCATTGGCCAACATTGCTGTAAGGTTTTGTGGTGTGTGCCCCAATTGGATCATTCTCATTGATCCAACTATTTGTGTGGTTGCTTTCCATTTCTTTCTTCACTTACATTTTAAAATATTTCCCTATTTTTAGCATATTGAGATTATATTCAACACAGTCTCTTATAGACTATCTTTATCCATACATGTAGTATTAATTTGACTTAGTTAACCCTGTACTCTTTTTTATTAGTCAAGTTATAGCACTAAACTAACCTGCTCAACTTTGTATCCTTATCAAATTTTTGTTTTCCCTATCTATAGTACTAAGTCAACTTGGTTGACCCTATACTCTTTTCTATCAGTCAGGTTACATTACTGAGCCAATTTGGTCAACTATGTATCCTTATCAAACTATATTTTTCCCTATTTGTAGTACTAGGTTGACTTGATTGACCCTATACTCTTATCTATCTCTTGGATTATAAAACATAATCAACTTGGTTGAATTTGTATCCTTCCTATCTCGTTGATTTTTCATTAGCTTTATCTTCCCTAATATTTCTCCTTCATCATGAACTTCTAATTTGAAGATAACACTGAGTTGAATTCAACATATATTATTATTTTTACCAACCCCAATAGGTTCTCACATAAGTAGCTTATGGATCCTACCCTAGATAAAATCAATGTGCATGTAGACACTCACACTAAAAACTATGAGACTCCTCCTTATTTATATTTAGTTCAAAATCATCTCTTCTCATTTAAATATCATCTTGAATTAGATTATACCCCATAAATTATCTTATTCATCAATGAGTTTCCTCAACACTGAGGAAAAAATCCTTCTAATATTTACCATCTCATGATGAGTGGTTACGTTAAATATCCCCATTCACCTTCTCCAACATTGTCACACACATTTGGTAACACTATATTCTTTACTTCTCAACCTCTTCTCTCTATTTTGACCCCTTCTCATACCATGACATCATCTTCTTTGATTTTCTCTACCTCCATGCTTTGTATATCTTCTAACATGGTAGGTTATACATCTAGCGGGCCTCTTCCAAGACCCATTATTTTCAATTCTTTCACTAGTATAACATTTGTTACCCATGGTAATCATTCCTCTAGTGCCACTTCTTCTCATCCCTCTACTATTATATTTTTTTTCCACATAATAAAATCATGTTACTAGTGTCTCACTAACAAAAAATTCTTCTCAAGCTAATATTAACACTCATAGTGGTACCCAAGCCACTACTACCAATTCTAATGCTTCACACAATGCTAATAATACCAATCAAATGCATAAAATTCTATTACAAACTCTTAATCAAATGAATTATTTCCAAGATAATAATGCAAATTAAATGATAAATCATCTTATCCATCTTCAAACCCACCATAAATAGGTTCCATGGGGAACACATAACCAAAATGCTCCCCCACCTCCTCTTTGGGATTCCCATGGTAATCTTATCCCTCAACCTCCCCTTGTTAACAAAAAAATCAAGCACCTTAAAAATGAGCCTCTTACATCCAAATTTACTAAAATCTATATATGAGGTATCATGCCTACCATTACTTATAATGGGTCAACTAAACCTACTCTCCTCTTAAAGACATTTAAAAATCTATATAAAGACTAGGTCAAGGTAAATACTTTTGTTGCTACCAAGATATTAGAAAAAATCTCATGGGTGATGCTTTATATTGGTACACCCAACACAAATCTCATTCCATCACTAGTTTGGAATATTTAGTCAATGCTCCAGCCCAAGAGTTCCAAACTAGTGATCTCCCTAAAAATACCTTGGCCCATCTTATCAATTTTAAGTAACTTAAAACAAAAATTGTTTAAGTTTTCATCAAATGATGGAAGACCTTGTCTAAAAAATGTGAACATAATATGGAATATGAAAAAATCTTTCATCTATTTACCAATGCTATTTTTCCCAAGTTATAATATTAGGTCTGAACTCTCTCAGTACACACTTTAGAAGAGGACATTGACCAAGCAAATCATCAATATTTCCTCATGCATCAATTCAAACCATCCCAGACTTCTATGGGTACTCTCATTGTAATCAATAATAAGAATCATCATGCTAAAAATGATGGTGTCACTAACTCTTATGATACCACTAATATTATTCAAGTTGTTGTTCCCAACCAAACTCTAGAACAAGCTTCTCTTCCCAAACAAATCACTAATCTTCATTTATATTCAACCAATAACATCAATGTTCATAAAACTCTATCCTTAGTATAATTACAAAAACATATACTAAGGCTTCTTCCATGATAATTTGATCCAACTCATCCTATGAAATCTTGGTATGATCCTAATAAATTTTTTTAGTTTCATGCTAGTTGGGTTAATTTTCATGAGACTTATAGGTAACTCCATAATTTGGTATGAATTTCCTTCTTGGTCCTAATTTTGACCATGATTCTATCATTATTAAACATCAACAAGCCTATGACATTAATTTTAAATCCCTTGAAACACAAAATAAATATCAAGCTTTGATATAAGTTAATGTTCATTTGGCCATCTATAAAGATCCTCTTCCAAATCACTAAGACAACCCAAACAAACCTATCCCTTTTATGAATAATGTTGACAACCTTTTTAACCCAACTTATAAAGAGAATGTGGTCAATATGATTAATTTATGATTATTGGTTACCTTAATTGATCCTCACCTCATCCACACTCCTCAATTATTTCACACTTTTCATGTTATCTAAGACTCTTATCTAACTCATTTAACAATGTTGGGGCAAGATGACCTTATATCTTTTGATGAATCAATTCCAACACTTGTCTTAGTTATCACTTATCATACCATTTCTACCATTCCTCTAACCTATTTACCCATCACCAATGATACTCAAACTTCTATCAAGACTCGTAATCCATCTCACACCAAACCTACATCAACCACCCCATATTCTCAAGATAATCAAAAAACTTATCTTCCAATTAAACCTTTTGCATCTTATCAATATAAATTCACATGCACTTTAGCTCCTCCTTTTGAAGACCTCCTTTAATATTATACACCTCTTTCCAATAGTCCTCTTATGAGTTATGATGAATGAGATCCTATCACAAAACTTACTAATCTCCTATCTTGAATGCCATTTATTTGACTTATGTGAACTTCTCCATGTTGTCATAATCATCTTATGTAGTTTTTTCCAAAATTAACATCCCTCATCCTCCCCTATTAGGATGCAAATCCACCTTATCTAGATTAGAGGAAAGCATTTTTCAATAGTGTTAAGAGATGTCCATACATGTTGATGAAATAATGGACACTTTTCTTTCCCTCAAATTAACCATTTCTTCTATGATTCCTAGTGAGATTTTACTTTATGTGGATGATCCTCCTCTTTTTATCAATGTCTGAACTAGCAATATCCAAGTCAAGCATGCTTCTATTGATGAGGGTTTAGGCACTTGTGTTGCCTCTCTTGATTTTATAAAAACCATTAGATATTATAAATGTAATCTCAAGTCCACACATAGCATGTGTCAAGGTTATAACTTAAGTAAAATGCCTCCCTTAGGCTATGTGTGGCTCCTTATCATCACCCAACCTATCACTATTTGCATGAAGGTAATGATCTTAAACTTTCTTCTATCCTATAAATTTTTTCTTGGCAGGCCATAGACTCATCATATGAGATCAATTGCCTCTTCTAATTGCCAATGTGTCAAATTTCCTCATAATGGATCCATTTATAAGATTCAAGGTGAAGTTAAACCTTAGAATTTTTAACACTTACAAGATCATGGTATATCTAATATACCATCCTTTAAACCCTTACCAAGCATTTCATTTCATGAATCTCAATAATTTAACTTTCTTATTAATTCCACCTGAGGTTATAATCATCACCCTGAATTGATTAGAAATATACACCCTAACCTCCTAGATTTTGATGACAATGAGCCTGATGAGATCAATATCAAGACTAAAACCTTAGATCTCTCACTTCATCTCATTTTTTAGCTTCCCCTAATTTTTAACCTCGTTCCCATCAACCACCTAGTGATGGCATACCCATTATCTTAACTAAGACTTGACATTAAATTCATCACACCACATTGGATAACAAGGTCATCCCTACCCATGACATCAATATCCGTACACCTAATTATGATGATGGATATACCTTAGATGATACATTATTAGGAGGTCTTATTCTGGCCTGTGATGCTAAAATTATTCATTATCATTCCTCTTTGCTTCAGTATTTTAGTATTTTTTCTAGCATTACATCCTATATCATTCTTAATTTTATCATTTTTCCTCTCAATCACATGGTAGATATGGTATGCACACATCTAATTTTTAAAGATCCTCATATGAATATGTTTATGGACCATGTTATGACTAGTCCCTATCACCTTGCTAAATACTAGGACTTATCTAGCTGATTTATCCCTGAGATGTTTTTAAATATCCTTTAGCCTTCTATGCATCATACCTCTCCCTCTACATATCCTAGTTTAGATCCTATTCCCATTTTCTCTCTAATGATTCTTTCCTATTTTAGATCCTATGGTTCCTTCAGTTGAGCCCTACCTAGTCTCTCCACCAACCTTGTAGAGATGGACTATAAAGATGGTTAGATCAGGTATTAATCAATAAATCCAATAAAAATGCATGAAGAACTAATAATCTAGGAAAAACTTTCAACATGATGTGTAAATGATAATTAATATCAAATGAAATAAAACAAACACATGTTACCTTCCCATGAGCTTCCCATCACCCAAATGAAGCTCAAAATTTGATTTTCCCTTTGATTTGGTGTTCAAGTCTTCAATAATGGTGCAAGGCCAAGATCCTCCACCATCTCAAGAACACGAACTAAACCAGGCTCATATTATGATATCAATTTTATGCATATAAATGAATCTATCCTATTACAAATAAATCATTATCAAACTACACTCAAATGGCTTGTAGAGAGAATCTTGCATTATAAATTTACATAAATTAAGATTAATAAGTGGTATTAGCCCTCCTATTTATAGATTTTTAAATTTGATCAGGATCAACCATGACCCTCTATCTTGATATCAATATGTGTAGTCATGAATTAATCCAATTATGTATAATTAATCCATAAATATCCTCATAAATATTTGGGAGGAAGGGGCATTGAAGAGGCATCAAAAGCTATAATCTTGATATTTGTTGCATTTATGGCTTATAGATACCACCCCATTGATCATGTCTTTTGATGATGTAGTTAATAGGAATCAATTTATAATAAATAAATATTCAATAACTTCCATGGAATTCTTACTTAAGCTCATAATTTGGTTTTATTTACCTAAGTAGGATTAATCAAAATTTAAGCAATTCTTTGGAAATTGTTACACTTCATTAATCAAACTGGTCAAAAAGTCTTATTACTAGGTAATAATTTGATTAGAGAGGAATTATAAGGCAATCTTAGTTATGTATGGATCGTTATCATATTTAATATGTTTTTGACATAAAATAAAACATGCACATGTCATTTGTTTCTAAATTAGAAGAAAAGAGTGATCTAGAGCACCAAAATGCATTTTCATCATTTTGACTCAAAATGATTTGATCAAAGTTAATAATCACATAGAATGCATTACCTCATTTAGGGTACATTCACCTAAATTATCACTTTTAAATGACAATATTGAACCATTTATCATGTTTAAGTGATTTTGGCCCAAATTATGCATTTTCACAAATTTAAGTAAGATTGACAATTTCAACACAAATGGTGTTAGGAATTGGATGTCTACATTGTACCCATGTTTGAGAAGGTCTATCAAGACATTTAGGTGAAGAAACATATTTTAAAATAAAATATTTATCTAGAATAATTTGGAAATAAATGACCCATGATGCCCCCTCAAGAGGACATACAAGGATGAAAGAGAAGGATAGACTCTAAAAAAGAGAGAAAAAGTGAGATTTACTCATGGAATAAATTAAATCTAGATGACCTAATTATTGCATGCATTGATTCCCTTAGTGATCAAAATATAATTAAATTTAAATGGCCCTGAGTATAGGGGAATGGGAAGGATACAATCCAAAAATATAAGTCACATACTTTAAACACACCCAAAGCTAGGGTGTAAGTTACACGCTTACAAAATGATCAATTTTGAGAAAATTTGCACACTAAAATATTGAAATAACAAGGGAAAAATTTTGTAGATTTTGGAATTATAAGAAAAGGAAATTCATGTTTCCAAAGAGAGAAAATAATAATGTGACACTGTAGAGAAGATTTGATCAGTTGATAAAGCAATTTTATCCTAGTAGGGTTGATCTTGATCACTGATAAAGAATGGTTCTCCCCTAGAGGGCTGATTTAGATTTGTGACTGGTTAAAATTTTGTGCCCTTTTAGTTCAAATTATAAATCAATAGCTCAATAATATAACCTATTTTATAGAATAAAGATGAGTGGGCACAAAAAAAATATGTGATGGTCTAGTAACTAAATAAACCATAAATACCAAGCATAAAAGGATGCACAAAGTGATGAAAAAAAGACTAAATTTGGTTGAGCTGACCTGAGATATGCCATGTATCCAAGCACTACCTACATAGTCTAGATGGACCTCAAGCCAATGTAGTTCACCTAGAAGTGGGAGAGAATTGAATGATGGATGAAGAAAACTGACCAGTGTTTGATTAAAATCATGATGTATGTCAAGAGATACATGTCTTTTATAGAGTTAGGTGTAGGATAAGCCATTGGTACATAGTTTCATTGGTGTTATTGAGTGATATTCATCATATCTACATCAATGTTGAGAATTGGATCTAAAGCATAGTGTTTGTTATAGCAAAAGGAAATTATGCATCATAAGTATGAAGAACTTATAATGTCATGGAATTTCAATTTTGTTTAACTGGTTTGAATGTGAATACTTATAACTAAATATAATGATAAAAATTACCAAGATAAGAGTTACAACTATTTACATTTAAATAAAAACAAATAAAAATTTAACATAAATGAACCTAAATCAAAATCCAAAAATGAACAATTAGAATTCAAGTAGGAGAAAGAATGTTTTAAAAACAAAGTAAGAACATATTAACAATGTGAGATCAATATATGAATAATCAAGATCCATGTCGACCATAAATATGTACTTTAAAAATAAAATAGAAGAACAAGACCAAATAAGAAAATAAAAGACCAAGAAGAAACAAGAAGAAATAACCAGAGGAAATAAAGAAAGAAAAGAAGAGAAAAGAAAACATAAGAAAACACCAACAAATATGAAATAAATATTCATAAATAAAAACAAAATTAGTGTGGTTTAAAAATAATTGTTTAGGCATGTGTAGTAGAGGAATTACTTTCTACAATAATGTAAAAAGAATAAGGACAAAAGGTTGCCCCCAAACAATAGGGAAACAATATAAAATAAAAAGGGGGAAAAGAAGAAAAGGAATGGAATGGTTGAACTGATACTAGATTTATAGAGAAAATTGGACACTACATACATAATTTTATAGATGCATGGTCCAACATGAACTTCAATCTATATGTGAATCTCCTAGGAAGTGGGATAGAAGAAAAGGTAATGACCAAAAAACATGATTGATGTTTTAGAAGAAATGGAAAGACTGGGAATGCCCTTGCCAAAATGGAAAGCCAATAGGACAAATGAGAATGGTCTTGAGAAATGGTAAGTGCATGGGATAATTAATTACAAAATTATAAGAGTGTGAAGATCAAACTATGAAAATATGTAAGATAATGTTTTTTTGTGTGGATCATTTTCTAATGTTTTTGGTGTTTTTGGGATAAAATATCTATAGAAGGAATCGACTAATCAAAGAGATGCTCATCTAAGAGCAGAAGTTCCAATAAAAACTAAATCTAGCTATAAAAACACATGCTCACAAATCGATGAGAGTAAGATCTTATTAAGGCAAAAAATTCTACAAAATAGTATCAAACTAATCAAATAATATAAAGCATGAGAGATATTTGAAGAACCATCCCATAGGAAAAAATCCTAAACAAATGCATTTGTGTTCACTTATTAGTAGAAGAAGCTACAAAATATTGTCCATGATGAACTAATTTGTATAACTAGTGTAGATTGTGTTCATAATGCCTATGAGTCATAATTGGTCAAGCAACAAAAGATGTTCAAGTTACAATGGTCCAAGACATGAAAATAATATAGTTCTCAAAGAGCACAGTCCAAAAATGAATATGGTCCATAAGAGGATGGTATAGGGTGGAATAAAATGTGTTTAGAGTGCCAACAATCCAAAGCTTTCACTATCCAAAGTTATGAAAATAATATGGTTCTCAAAAGAATGGTCTAGTGCAGATTAAAATGAATATGGGCCATGAGAGGATGGTCTAGGATATAATAGTAGGATAAAATTACTTCAGCATAAGTTGTCCTTAAATAAGGGGTGTTATAGACATTGGTTCAAATTTGTAAAGTGTAGAACCTATTAAGGTGCACAATGTTCATGGGCTCTATAATTTCTTCACTATTTGGAGTAGCCAATCTATATACCCCTGATTCATAGCTTGCCATGATAACATATGGTACCAACTAGTTAGGTTGGAACTTTCCTTTCTTATTGCATTTAACATTTGTGTTCTTATTTTTCTCTTTCAAGACCAAATCACCAATCTCAAACTCTCAAGGGAGAATGCACTTATTGTAGATTATCCTCAATATGTTTTTATAGGATTATAAGTTTTCTAGGGCAACAAAATGCTTACCATAAAGAATTTATAGTTATTGAAACCTTGAGACTATGTATTCTTCATCATATTTGATATACTCACAATGAAGGTAGGTCAATCTCAATCAAGATAATATATTTTGTTACATAAATAAGGAATTATGGAATGGATCTTGTATGGGTTCAATGACTAATTTTATAAGCCCAAAGGTTAGGAAATATTTTCAAGTGCTAAATATGACCAATATCATTAACAATATTCTTTAAAATGACTACAATAGTCTTGTTTTATGCCTCAACTTATTCGTTGCCTTACGAGTTTTATGGTGTGGATTTATGTGCTTGATTTTGAATTTTGTACAAAGGTCTTTAAAATCCCTATGTATAAAGGATCCACCATTATCTGATATAATACATGATGGAATGCCATAGCAACAAATGATATGGTAATACATGAATTTGCCTATTTGCTTCCTAGTGACATAAGTGAGAGGAATGGCCTCAATCCACTTAATAAAGTACTCAATAGTAGTTAAAATGTGTTTATGGACATCTAAATATGTTGGGTTTATTTTATCAATGAGATTGAGGCCCCAAGTAGAAAATGACCATGGTTTTGTGATTGGATGTAGTGGTAAGGAAGGTATGTGTATCAAATTTCCATGTTGCTAACAAGGAACACACTTCCTTACATAATTTCAAGCATTTGTCTCTATTTTTGGCTAATAATAGCCTCTTCATGAACCTCCTTCAATGTTATCTTGGATTCTCCCAAAGATAAAAATCAAGTAGTGTTCCATCATAGCCTTTACAATAAAGCAAGTTTGAAGGAGACTATAATGGGCTAGATGATGAAGGAATAGTTTATGTCTGTTATTGGATAAGTTAGGTGAAAAAATGAGATCATGGAAATAATTATAATAGTCTTGATACCAAGGAAATTTAGGTGGGGGATTAGGACCAATAATGGTGCATACCCTTTCTAAATTTGGCATAATATATGCAGGTTGTAGAAGATTTTCAATCAGAAACTAATATTATTTAACACCATCATCAAATTCTTGTAGGGAATAATATTGTCATCTATTATTTGATGCTAATCATTGGTTTGATTGATGATCAATTAGGAATCACCATAGACCATTAAATATTGGATATCCTACTATATGGCAAGATGTAATCCTACAATAAGTTCTTCATACTTGGCCATATTATTGGTAAAATGAAAATTAATGTAAAATTATTTAGGAATTTGATCCCTTTATGGTGTAATTAACAATATTCTAGCTCCAAATCCAAGAGATGTGAAGTACCCATCAAAATATAGTTTCTATTGTTCATGTTCATGCTGCACTTCTTCCACCATCATTATATAATCATCTAAAATTTTGTTTTTTTAGTGGTTGAGTGTCTATAATATGGACCTCTATAAGTTGATTAGTAATAACCTTCCCCTTGATAACTTTCTGATTCTGATACTCAACATCAAACTCACTGAGCAGCATGATCCATTTAGCCATATGTCTTGTGAAAGCTACTTTAGATAATAAAAATTCGAGAGGATCCACCTTAGTGATTATAATTTTTTTGTTTTTAGCATATAATTTTAGAAATTTTGGGAAGAAAAAATCATATCTAAACATGACTTCTCAATAAAAGTATAATTATGCTCATAAGCCACCAATGTGTAGCTTAGATAATAGGCTACATGTTCTTTACCTTGATCATCATGTCGGGAAAAATGTGCCCCTAGTGCATGCTCAATTATTGATATGTAAAGAAGTAGTGGTTGTCTAGGTGTTGGTAGTCTCAAAACTGGTAGGTTGACTAAATGTATTTTGAGCTTTGTAAATGCTAATTGACAATCTTCATCCCATTGAAATGTGACCTTGATTTAACTATTATGGTAATATTAGAGTCTTATTCCTAATTTAGTTAAGGGTCTGAGTTAATTAAATTAGTAAATAATATTGGAATAGTTAAGATACTAATTTTTATAATTTAATTGTTATTTAAACCTTTCTAAAAATAGTGATAAGTGAAGAGAAATGTAAATTAGCTTAAAATAGACTGAGATGGTTGAGACAGGGTTTGGAATCTATTATGTAGGACTATGATAGTGTCATGAATTTAGATTTGGAATTCATTTTATGAAAGGATAAGAGCACCAAAATAAGGTACCTTGGGTTTTGGTGATATATTCCTCTTTTTCTAATATTATTTTGGAGGCCTGAGTTTTCTAATTTTTATCCATTATATCTATGTGAGCCTACCTATGAAATTTTGGATGTTAGATGTCGACATAACTCCCTTTAGAGATAATTTAGTCTTCAAACCATACACTCCATTATTCTTTGACAAAATTTTAGGAATATGGAGTTTAGTGTGTGTAATATTCACTTAATGTGTATCCACACCCCTTATGTGGGAACATTTCCAACATACCAATACTCTAAAAAAGGATCAAGCCATATGTATCTATCCCACTTGATGTGCTTTGTGCAATAGTGTGTATGAAGATGTAAAATACTAAAATTGGCTATGTTTGAGGTGACTAGGGACTGGTGTAAGGGTTTGAATAAGTTTGTGGTTATATTGAATGACTATGTGTAGATAATAGGGAAATATGTCTAAATAGTCTTGATTTTATTCTTACTTGATTTATGATATTTTAAAACCTATTCTAAATGAAATTTAAATGTGATTTTATATATATTTATTTGTCAAGGGTCAAATGTATTCATGTTAGGCTAACAAGAAGGATAGGAACTGGAAGGAAGTGACCATTAAAGCTAAAAATGCAATTGGATAGGAGCATAAAAATAGACACCCTAGGGTTTGATGCTATATTCCAAGTTGGTTGCTATTATCTTAAAGGTATAAGACCTAGGGGGATGGAATTATCATAGGAAATGCAACTTGGTTACATTGGAATTAGGTCTTAGAATCCTAACTTATTGTGATGTTGAGTGACATTGGGTATATGCTAAATTATGTTATACCAAAAGTATTATTACAAATGAAGCTGAGTGTTCAATTCCTTGAGAGTGGATCAAGAATGCAAAGGCTATCCCTTTATCTACATCATCACCCACTAAGTGAAGATATGGGATCATGATTATGTTAATAAATGTTTGGATTATATGTCTAATCCCTCTAAATATGAGGCTCAAGAATAGAAAGGATATCTAGTCCTTTGGATTTATTGTTTCCCTATGAAGTGAAGCTATGAACTAATACCATTATAAAATGTGTGTTGTATGAGATGGATCCTAAATCCCATGAATGCTTTGTAATCTAACAATGTGGCATGGATACCTAAATGTGTGTTGGAAACTAGGCCACTCTTGGTTGCTTGAAAAAGGTGGATATTAGGCTTGTCTGAAATCCACTCTAAAACTAGGCAATAGGATTATGTGGAAGCCACTCAAAAATTATGTCAACTACCTATAGATATAATAAGGCATGTAATTGCTAAGAATACATGGATAATGTACTAAACTCAAAAAGAAAGGAAGTCAAATGTGCCACATAGATTGCCCCTAATTACTAGTGTCTAAAACATGGATTCTTATTTGGAAGTTATATCAACTACCTAATCTAAAACTAGAAGTGAAATCCATCATGCCATGCATGATGCCCACTACATTTTGATTCTTTGATAAAAAAATTATTAAAACCACTCATTTTAAACTAAATTGTAATAAACAAAACTATAATTGTACTTACTTTTTTGTCTATTTTTGGAATATCTATTTTTGTTGTTATTTGGATAGGAGAACCAAAATTGGACACCCTAATATCTGGAACTATAGTCCAATCTTGATGCTATTATCTTGAGATGATTCTAATGATTGTTCTATGATTATCACTATTTACCTAGTTTGTTCTACCCAGTTTGAAGTTTGAATATTATTCTAGGTGTTTTGAAAGATAATTTTTCAATTGATATGAACTTTAATCTCTATGAAAAAAACCCTATTTATTGTACCCTCTTTTTATGATACCCTATAATGACTATCCTCAAAATAAAGAGCCCTGCAAGTGTGTTATGTTATGAAATACATGATATAGAAATGATAATTGATAAGATATCTCAAGATATAACATGGTTTGTATGAGATATTATTAGATCATTATAGGTATGCCTAGATAGATATAACAATGTAATAACATGTGTAATATAATAAACTAGAACTAGAATTTTGGTTATTTATTAGTTATTAAGGAATGGTGGAGCATGATTTCCTTCATGACATCCAAAAAATCAAGATAATGCATGATGTGGATCATGGCATTGCAAAAAATTGAGAATCAAATAATAACACAAGGAAAGAAACAATAAGCATACAAAAGTGGCCAAGGGGCCAAGAAAATAAGGGACATGGGAACAAGTCATTCAAACTAGAAATCAAGCATACAAGTCATGTTCAAATGCCTCATACACATACAATTGAAATAAGTAAGGTTGACATGAGGGTCACTGGCACATAGAAGAGTAAAAGCAAAGAACATTTGTAAATGTCCTATATCACACAAGAATAGAAGAAAAGGGCAGTGGCAAATGTCCTAAGACACATATAAGAAACAAAATAGGAACTAAGAAATACAATCACATCTAGCTATACAAAGCAAGAGAGGAAATCATGTGAATACTAGAAATATAATCACATATAATTAATCAAATCAAGAAGTGAAATTATGCAAGACATTTAGTAAAAGACTAGATATATGCTAAGAAAAACACAAGTGTTATATACTAGTGAGTGTCGATAGAGTAATATATGTAAGATAGTATGTAATGTGCATCAACATGATAACTAGAGTGTGTGATATAGGAATGACATAACTTGGATGGTGTAGTCATGTAGAATATGCCCCCAGGGGGTAGATATATCGATGTATGTATGTATATTTAAGATTCCCCCTCAATGGGTAGATTGAAGTAATCAAGGATATGGATTCACTGCACACACCCAAAGAAGATCAAGTGAATCATGGTAATGTAGATAAATCAACAAATAATAGTATAGAAAAACAAATGTAAGTCTATCATGGTATTAAAAATTTAAATCATGGATAATGCATATAATTGAAATGTTTTTTGTGTTTTTTAATTATTTGAATATTTTTATATTTTAAAATGTTATATTGTTTATGGATTTTTGACATATTTGAATGTTTTTAGATTTTTGACAAGTAAGCTATGTACAATCAATAATGAGGATACTATGTACAAGAATAAATAATAAACTATGTACAAGAAAGAAAAAATAAACTATTTACAATTAATTTTGAAAGAAAGTTATATACAAGTAATTTTGAAAAATTATGTACAATGCAATGTGTGAAATGAAATGTTAGACATGGAATCTGTGTAGATGCATAATATTCATTGGATTTTTTATTTTATTTCCTTAAAGTGAGGCTAGATGATACACTTTAGGGCTAGGATTTTTGGTAATAATGTATGGACCTAACAAATTTGGTTTGAATTTTCCTTTAATTTCTTCTTTGGCATTGATATTGTGAAGATTTTCTTTGAGAATGAGATCATTAACTTCAAATTCTCTAGTGTGAACTCATTTTTTGTGGGATCATTATATACATTGTTGGTATATTTTGAGATGTTATACTAATTTAATACATGTATGGTCTAATTGATTGATCTAGTATAGATTCTTTTTACGATACTAGTCATCAGTAAGAATACCTTTAAGGGAGACACAAAGAGATGGGATTTCTAATTCCAATTGTAAAACTACTTATGTGCCATAAATGAGTGAATAAGGAGTGGCTCCTGTGGGCATGTAGATACTTGTAAAATAGGCCCATAATGAAAATACTAGTTGACTATGCCAATCTTCTCTAAATTTGGTCACTATTTTGCTCAAAATGTTATTGATGGTTTTATTGGTAGCCTCTGCTTGACCATTTACTTATGGGCAATATGGAGTGGAAAATGTGTGTTTAATATTATATTTTTAAAAAAATTTCTTAACAATTTTGTTCTTGAGTGATGTTTCATTATTATAAATGGTATTTACAGGTAGGCTAAAGCATGAAATAATATGAATCATGAAGAAGCTACATATGTCCTCCCCTGTGGTAGATTGGAGTGGAATGGCTTCTACCCACTTAGTAAAATATTCTATAGTTGTGATGATGAACTTATGCCCATCGATGGATTTGGGGTTAATTTTTCTAATAAGATCAAGTCCCCATTACATAAATTGCCATGGAGAGACAATAGGTTAAAATTATGATGATGGTGCATATTGTAGGTTACTTTGTCATTTACATTTATCGCATAACTTTGTATATTGTGAATATTCATCTTCCATAGTGGGCCACTAGTACCCTTATCGAAGCAATTTGTGTGACACGGCCTTTCCATTGAAGTGACCACCATACTCACTATCATGTATTTGTGTAATATCAATTTTAGATTCTATTGAAGTTAAGCAGCAAAGAAATTATATATTAAAGGATCACTTAAAAAGGTCTCCGCCAGTGATTACATAATGGAGTGATTATTTTTGTAGCTTACATTTATCATTTTGTGAAAAAGTGTCTAGTGTAATAGATTTGTTTAGAAAGTTATAGCTATTAGAGAACCATTCTATATTTGCAAAGCTACATATAGTAGCTAAGACGGATAGTGCAATCAAATCCACATTAGAAATTGATGGTGATTGTAGTCATTTTATTGTGAAAATAGTTTGATCATCACTGATGTCAATAAGAATCAAGGATGTGGCACTTGATAGTGTATCTACATGTTGGTTGTCTTTTATTGTATAATTTATATAGAAAAGTAATCAAACATTGATGATAAATATTGTACCATGTTTTAGTATGGGATAAGATGTTCTTATTTTATCTAATAGACATCATTGATTTGATTTACCATAAGTTGGTAATCACCAAAGACTTGAATAGATCTAATTTGGAGAGACTAGGTGATAAATAAACCTAAGATAAGTGCTTCATATTCTATGGTTTTATTTGTGCATGAGAAGCTTAATTGATCTATAATAGGAATTGTATGACTAGAAGGGTCGATAAAAACAATGTTTGTCCCTATGTTAGATGTGCATAGAAAACCATCAAAGAACATGATCTAAGTGTTGGAATGAGTATAATAAGTAGTAAAATCATCTCTAAATGTGTCATTAATAGGATTTGTGTCTAAAAGTGGTGTGACTACCAAATGGTCTATAATGATTTGGCCCTTAACTAATTTTTGGAGAACTATCTTCAATTCAAACTTTGTTAATAATATCCATTTTGTGATGTGACCAAAAATATGTGGTTTTACCATTAGAAACTTCAAGGGATATACTTTTGTGATAACCTAAGTCTCATTATTATCCATGTAATTCTAAATTTTTTGTGTGGCAAAAACTAATGCTAGACATAATTTTTCTATCACAGAATACTTTTTTTGTAGTCAACTAATGTGCGACTAATGTAATAAAATACTCACTCAATATGTTGATCATCATGTTGTGTTAAGAGTGCTCCTAATACATGATTTTTTGCTGAGATATATAGTAGAAAAGGCCAATTAGGTATATGTGGTACTAAAATATGTAGATTAAGAAGATATCACTTGATTGTATTGAAGCTTTCTTAACAAGCTTGGTCCTAGATATATTTTGTATCTTTATTTAATAATGGAGTTAATGATTTAGTATTATCAACAAGTTGAGATACAAAATGGTGAATTTATTGGATCTTGCCTTCTAAGGATCAAATTTTTTTTAAGTTCATGGGAGGTGGCATTTAGATAATTGCTTTGAATTTCTTAAGATTAATCTATATGCCACACTAATAAATAATGAAACCTAAGAGTTTTCCTAATGTAAATCCAAACACACATCTTTGGGTTTAATCAGATATTATATTACCTGATTATTTGAAATATCTTTTCATAAATCAATAACGTGATGTTGTCATTTTTTGGATTTAGCTATATCATCAAAATAATCCTCAATAGTGTGTTGAATTAAGTCATGAAAAATATGCATCATGGTACATTAATATGTGGCTCCAACATTTTTTAATCCAAAAGGCATGATAATGTAATAAAATGTGCCCTAAGGTGTTGTAAGATATGTTTTATCTTGATATTGTTTGGTGATTTTGATTTAGTTGTATCCTGAAAAGCCATACATAAATGATAACATTTCATACTTGGCTATGAAAACTATGATCATATCAATATCAGGTAAAGTAAAATCATATTTTTGGCATGCTTTATTTAAATCTCAAGAATTGAAACACCACCAAATTTTTCTGTTGGGTTTGACCATAGGGACTATATTGGAAATCCATTCAGGATGTGTTATTAGTTGAATGAATCTAGCATATAAGATCTGTTGGATCTCATCTTTGACTAAGAGATCCACCTTAGGATACATTTTGTGATTTTTTTGTTTAACTAGTTTAGCATTGGGGTATAAGGGAATCTGATGAACTACTATAGATATATCAATTCCTATCATATATAAGTAAGACCAATCAAAGATTTTTGGAAAATTTGTTAAATTTTGATGAATATCCATATCTTCTTCCTTTCATAGGGTAGTAGCTAACAATATAATGTGGGGATCCTGATCTGTTCCAAAATTGAAATTAATTGTTTCCTAATTAAGCAATGTGGAACAATCTAGTGTGTATGGGGTTGTAGGAATAGTATCATATAAATCAATTTGTATGTATTGGGAAGAATCTATATTTTCTTCAAATTATGCATGGGCATTTGTGTGATGAGGAAATCTATTTTTATGATAGCAAGATGGGAGGTCTTTATATGCTCTAAGAAATTGTAAGAGGGATTCATTGTTAGATAATTCATCTAATGTTTACATATATAATGAAACCATATCATCAATAAGATTAGGATAGATCAATCATAATGTTGAAGTATTATTAACAGTATGGTCTACTAGTATAATGGGTGGACAAAACTTTATATGCTTTGAAGTGATGAAAGAAGGTTTATCATGAAGAAGGGTAAGTTGAAATCTTAGCCCTTATTTTCCATGTTATATGGATGACTCAATAGGATTGATGATTGATTTTTCATGATTTCCAAGACCTTTTCCATGATATCCCATCTTATTAAGATAGTTAAGTACAAAATGGGAAGTAAACTGGTGATTTGGTATCAGTGTTATTACAAAATTTGGAATTGTTTGATGTGTTGCATAGTCCAAGGGTGCATTATAAGCAATGGGTTGTGTAGTTATATTATCAATATCAAAGTTTAGAATATAATTCTATGGAGATTAAATAACCTAAAAGTTTTTAAAAGGTTCATTGTCTATTGGGAATGTGTAGATGTAGCCTTTGTGACTAAATTTTAAGCAAGTATGAAATATAGAAGGGAATGCATGCATATAATGAATCCAAGGCTGACCAAGTAACAAATTATAATTGAGGTCATTTGGCATGACTTGGAAATTAGTTTATATTTTATTAGGTCCCAAAGTAATATTGAGTATTATTTGGCCCATGAATTTTTGTGGAATGTTGTCAAAACCTCTGATGTTCATGGTTGTGTATTAAGAAGTTTAAGAAAATAAATGTTGCAAATGTTGAGTCTTAAACCATTATCAACTAACTCTTTTTACCCCTACATCATTAATTATTAATCAAATATATAGAGGTATATGTTGTTCAATGATGTGGTGCAGGGGTAAATCCTCTTTCTCAAAGGAAATATGTTCTTCAGTCCATTGCATTGTGTTGAGGATAAAGGCAACATAATATGGTTCAATGAAAATAAGAATTTTAGTATTTTGAAGGGTTGCATACAATAAATATTTGTAAATATCTGATCATTAAAGGATCTTTAGAACTAAAACTATATCAAAAGGGTTGTTAACTTGAGTGATAAAGCTATAGCCATGAGTGTAGTCAACCTACCTATCTTTATAAACTTGGGTGATAACATGTACCATATGATCTATTATAAACATATATCTAGTAGTAGGTGTGGGATAAGATCTAGATTTGCCAAGTTTTAAGGGAGGAGGGATAGATATAACCACTAGTGTTTTCTTGTGTCTAGTAGTGATAGGGAAATACTCAAAAGTAGCTAATGAGTTATATGCATCTAGGTAGAAAACATGAATCTGAAATGAAATGCATGAAATTGGAGTTATAATTTATATATAAATATGTTTATACAGAACATTCCACATGAGAGATATCATGAATTTGTTAGAAATGCATAAAGAATGTTAGCATGTGCTATGATATTTCTAATGTGTTTAGCAAGACAAACTTGAAAATTTTTCCATGTGAGAGATACAAAACAAGGGGTAAAGAGCATGAAATTGTGAATGAATGCATAAAAAAAAATTCCATGAGCTATGATATTTCTAATGTTTTTATCAAGATAAACTTGAAATTTTTTCCATATGAGAGATACAAAGCAAGTAATGAAATCTTGTATTAAAGTCAAGTAAACATTGCTTTGAAGGAGAGGGATCTTATTATGTTTAACAATAAATTTCTTTATATCATCTCATATTATGAAAATTAAGCATCAAATTCAAATAATGGAGCTTTGTACTAACATATGGTAAACTTCATCATTCATGTACATAATAGGACCAAGTATGGTCTCCTTATTATCTTGAAAGAAATGTAAGAAATATGTGTAAATAAGTGAGATCCTTTTTGTTTTAATGTGGAATCTAACTTTAGATGTAAGGTAATACCTAAAGCAAACAAAGGGACCTAGTACATGCAACTAGGGTTTTGGAAAATATTTATTTGTAAAATTACTAAGGAATTTTAAAATTTAATGCAAATTTTTTATTTAAATGTGAAGGTAAAAAATCAAAAAATTATTGGAATTTTTTTTTTAAAAGGGACCTAGTATGTGCAACTAGGGTTTTGAAAAATATTTATTTATAAAATTACTAAGGAATTTTAAAATTTAATGCAAATTTTTGATTTAAATATGCAGGTAAAAAATAAAAACATTATTGGAAATTATTTATTTAAAGGGACCTAGTATGTGCAACTAGGGTTTTGAAGAGAAATAATTTTTTAAAATTAATACGAAATTTTAAAAATTAAATTGAATTTCTGATTTAAATATACAAGTAAAAAAATCATAAAAATATTGTAAAAATTAGCAAGGAATTTACCCTAGGTTTTATAGAGTTTTAGTGTGAAAATAAAGTATGTCAGGTTCACCAAATGTTTTAACTATTTTGAGAATATTGGATTCTTATTCTTAATTTAGTTAAGGGTATGAGTTAAATTAAATCAATAAATAATATTTTAATAATTAAGATACTAATTTTTATAATTTAATTTTAATTTAAACCTTTATAAAAATAGTAATAAGTGAGGAGAAATGTAACTTATCTTAAACTAGACTAAGATGACTAAGACAGGGTCTGGAATGTACTATGTAAGACTATGATAGTGTCATGAATCAGGATCTAGCCTTAATTTCATGAAAGGATAGGAGTGCCAAAATAGATACCCTAGGTTCTGACACTATAGTCCCATTTAGTATTCAAACCCTATACACCATTATGTTTTGATAAAATTTGAGGAAGAGGGGGGGTTAGTGTGTGTAAGATGCAATGAATGTGTATCGACACCCCTTACATGGGAATGTTGCCTACATACCAATACTTGAAAGAGGGATCAAGCCATATGTATTTC
This sequence comes from Torreya grandis, assembly GCA_037957365.1. Taxonomy (NCBI): domain Eukaryota; kingdom Viridiplantae; phylum Streptophyta; class Pinopsida; order Cupressales; family Taxaceae; genus Torreya; species Torreya grandis. The sequence goes on from JARHVA010003866.1 coordinate 21,188, forward strand.
TCCCACTTAATGTTCTTTCTGAAAAAGTGTGTATGAAGATGTAAAATGCTAAAATTGGGTGTGCTTAAGGTGGCTAGGGACTGTTGTAAGGGTTTGAAGAAGCTTGTGGGTAGATGTAGAAAATAGGGAAATATGCCTGAGTACTCTTTCTTGTATTCTTGCTTGTTTTATGATATTTTACAAACCCTTCTAAATGAACTTTTAATGGGATTTTATAGAGATCCATTGGTCATGGGTCAAATCTATTCATGTTAGGTCAATAAAAAGAAGATAAGAACCAGAATGAAGTGATTATTGGAACTAAAAATGTAATTGGATAAGAGCACCAAAAATAGACACCCTAGGGTTTGGTGCTATAGTCCAAGTTGGGTGTTATTGTCTTATAGGTACAAGACCTAGGGAGATGGAATTATCTTAGGAAATGCAACATGGCTAAGTTTGAATTAGGTCCTGGAAGCCTACAGATGACTAGGAATAAGTGAAAAGATGTCTAGAAGGTCATGAAAGCATGCAAGAAGGACCTATGGCTTAGATGTCACAAGCCACACTAAAGTTACCAATTTTCACATTTTATATGACTATAGACCCCTTTCTTCAATATACGTGTAAATGGGTGGCACTTATCTACCAATTAAGAAATGAACCTATAAATAGACAAAATATTTCCTTGTAAGCTTCAGGGCTATTTAATATTTGATGGTGGAGGCATTTAAACAATAGCCTTGGCCTTATTAGGGTAGAATTCAATCCATATTTTTGGTATAATAAACCCTATCAATTTCCTTGAAGTGACTCCAAAGACACACTTTTCAGGATTCAAGTAGACTTTATATTCATGAATCCTCTCAAAGACTTTTCATAGAATTTCAAGATGTCTAGCACATGCTTTTTATTTTTCTAGTATGTCATTAACATAGTTCTCAACAATATCATGCATCATGTCATGGAATATGATATTCATATCACACTAATATGTGAATCAAGTGTTATTCAAGCTAAATGGCATGACTTGGTAATAGAATGTTCCCTATAGAGTGGTGAACACAATCTTATGTTAATTTTATTGGGTTATCTTGATCTGATTATATCCAAAAAATCCATCCATCAGGGATATCATCTCATACCTATAAGTATAATAAATGATCATGTCAATTCTAGGTAGAGGAAAATCATCTTTTGGGCATGTTTTGTTGATACATCTAAAATATATACAAACATGTATACCCTATGGATTTTTACTGAATAGAATTATGTTTGATATCTATTCATAAAATTCTAGTAGTCTAACAAATCCTCCTCTTAGTAACTTATCCAATTCAAATTTTACCAAAAGGGAAATACATGGATGCATCTTTCTCAATTTATGTTTAATTGGTTTGGCATCTGGATAAACTAAAAGTTGATGCAATACCAAGTGAGGGTCTAATCCTAGCATGTTTAAATATGTCCATGAAAAATAATCAATGAAATCCATAAAAATGGATATAATGTGTTCACATTTTGATTTAGTAAGGGAAGATCCAAGATAAACAATTTTGGGTCATCTTATGTTCCCAAGTTCACTTCAATAGTGTTTTTTACAAGTGTAGAACTATCTTCAAGAATAGTAGGCAATATATGATCATGATCATATTCTTATTTTATAGTTTTTTGTTTTTCCTCCCAAAGCTCTGGATAATGTGATGAATATAAATCTACCATATTAGGTAATGGCCAAGTAGTAAAAATCTCTAGAAACTCAAGAGTGAGATGCTCAAACATTTCTTATTATTCTAAAGAGATGTTAGTACTAGATATAGAGCTAGGACTTGATGGAACTTTTAAATATTTTAGGGATGAGCAAGCTTTCTCATCCAAGATTTCTTGAATAGGTTTTCACTCAAAGGCTTATCTTTATCTTTAATTTTTACCTGATTAACTATCACCTCAAAGAGGTTTTCACTTGAATATCTCAATGTTTTATCTTTATTATGACCAAGATAGTTTCTACTCTCCAAAGTAGGAAGAAGGATCCAATGAAACATCAAAGCCTTTTTATGATATCTAATGGGAAATCTCTCTTAGGCCCATGTATTCTACAATTGATTCTTCATTTTGAAACTCATCAAGGCATATGACCAAATTTTATTGGTCCCAATCAATGTGTTTGAGATGGAAAAGGCATAGCGAATAATGGAACAATGGTGTTATGGTCATAATGGTATTTTGATCAACTAAATTTGAATCAACAAGCTCATAAAAAGGATATAATAGGATGCTACATCGATGATAGGAATCTTATCATGAGTCGATTTAGAAGAATCACTATCTAAATTCATGAGGTCACCCCCAAGTGGTATAAATCCAAGATAATGATTAAATTAGGTACTCTAGCTAATAAAGGTTATAATATTCCTTGCGCTCATGAGACAAGGCCTCTTCTTGTATAATAAAAGTTATTCATGATCTAATTAGGGATAGGATATTATGTATTCTAAAAACAATTAACAATGCCATCAAAATATAATCAATCTCCTTCAATGAAAGCCTTTTGATCCTATTTTGGCAAAGTAGTAGGTACAAATACCATAGGTTGTTTCCAAAATTATTTCTTCTATTTATAGATCAAGTTGGTTTTGTTAGAGATCTTATAAGGTTTGGGTTTACCAAATGTTTTGGTAGACTTCAACAACTTAACAACATGGAAGTCATAATTAAGATAATATGTGGAAATGCCCACATCATCTATAACAATGTATTTTTCAAGAGTTATAGTAAATGGATCATCCAAAGTGGATGTAAGGTCACTAGGGTTAATATAATTGGAGGGTGGTGGATGTGAAACTATCTCCTTATTATTCTTTTCAATGAATTCATAACCTAGATAATAGTTATAATTTTGAAACTCAACCTCTAAATGTTTGTAATACAAATAAAGTTGTAGATCAGTAGGAATAATAACCTCAATCCCATCATGGGGAAACCTAAGGCACTGGTTCAAGGTAGATGGAATGTCATGTACTTCTTAGATCAATGGATAACCAAGAAGTATGTTATAAGGAATCTAAATTCCACTATATGTAATAATGTGTGGTGGGAAATAGAACCAACAATGATCAATAAATAAATGGTACCAAAAGACTCCCTCTTGGCATTGTCATAAACCTTTATGGTTATTATCTATAGATGAACATCCTTTGTAGTGTAGCCCAATATTTATACTAGTTTGAGGGACAATATATTCAACCCCAAACCATTGTATATAAGAACCATCTTGATCTTATGGATTTCAATGGTGACCTCAATATACAGTGGTTTATTATGGCTTAGACCTAGGGTGGACATGTCTTTTTGATCAAGCGTGTGCTGTCAAAATGAAGATAAATGTCCTACTAGTGTTTATAATTGTTCATGATTTATATCTTTGGGAATAGTTGATTCTTATAAAAGGATAGTAAAAATATTTCTATGGACTTCAAACATATATAAGAGACCCAACATATAAATCTACATAGGGGTTTTAATCAGTTGGTCTAATAGAATATAAGGCTTTTCAACATTAGGATGAGATAGCTTGACCTTGGATGACATAATATTCAAATTTGGATCTAGGGTCACAATGTTCACATTGGGTTTAGTGAAAGAAGAGGGCAAAGGGCCTTTAAGGGTAACTTATGAGCATCTAGTTGTGATTACACAATATATATGTGGTAAGGAGCCATTATAATTAGAAAATGAAGGTGAATGGCCTTAGAGAGTGACTCACAGGCATATAGTTGCATTAGAGAAATTTGAAGATGATGAGGAGCCATTGTAATTAGAGGAAGGATGGGGTCTAGAAATAAAAACCAATGCAAATAGAGTCATAACATAATTACATGAACTCAATATGGTATTAATAGAGGGAAAGGGTGTTGACCCTATAATAATAGGTCCCATACTATGAGGAATATGAGATAGTTCATAGGATTTCATAGTGATAGTGACAACATGGGTTGTAAAAATGTGTCATATGGTGTTGTTATAATTTCTAGGCATATTTTTGTAACCCAAGTTATTAACATGGGTATTGTGATCCTGATTATGATCATGATGATTATGATTGTGACCTTGATGTTGGTTCTAATTTTACCATTGATTCTATTCTTGATTTTGAGTATTCTTTAGTGGTTGTTGATTATGTCTAGGAAATGGATCTTAGAATATTCCCATATCCTGGTCAGTGCCCTAGGATCAAGCTTGATCTCAACTTCACCACTATCAACTAAATATTCAATAATGTACTAAAATTGGATGAAATGATAAGCATTGTGACCATTAACATAATGGAATTTGCACCATTTATTTTCCTTTTACTAATCTAGCTTTTCTTGATCTTTAGGAAATGGCCTTGGTATCAAACATATAATCAGGTTAGCTACTATAATCTTTTGGAACACTATCTCAATAGGCTCTCCTAGTTTTCTAAATAATATGAACTAATTATGGATTGTCCTATGTGGAGGTTGTCTTTACAAATTGGTTGGTGGATTAGGGGTAGCTAATTATACATTTGGATCTGGTAAGGCCTACATAATTTGTACGTGTCTTGTTTTAGTTACTCCATTCCCTACCATGTTCTTGTTCTTCTTGAAAACCTTATGTTTCTCTTGTAAAACCATTTGAACCAATTATTGGGTCTGATTTGATGTTTGACCCTACATGAAAATATTGAAAATGACTTTGGCAATAAGTGCATTCTCAATCTACACCCCTTTGTCTATTATCTATTTACATGTGTTTGCACAACTAAACCATAGATTGTGCATGACCTCAGGGTGTAGGTTATATGCAAAAATGTCTACCAACTATTTTTCTAGAAAATTATGTTAAAAGTGACCAGCTAATACTCTCCACCTCTATAGATATGCTATGAAACTTTCTCCATCACATTGTTTGGCTTTACACAAGTTAATAATAGTTAGTTCATGTTTAATATTGTATGAGAAATGGTTTATGAAATTTTTAGATAAGTCATTCCAATCCATAAATAATCCCTTGGGTAACTTAAGTATCTAATCTAGAGCTTGTTCCACTAAATTTTGTGAAAATAAATGAAGAAATAAATGATGCTATAATGAACCTCTTGGCATAACACAAAGAATGCTTAAATGTGTTCATGAGGGTCAGCCTTTCCTTTTATATTTGTCAAATTTGGGTGCCTCAAAATGAGATAGAAAGGGGACTTGGAGAATAGACAAATTAAATAAATATGGACATATCTCATTGAGTTTTTACTTCTTAATTCTATTTCCTATCTCTAATCATGACATAATATCTTTCATGGAATTCCCCTCTTGCATGTTTGGTGTATTTGTAGGTGGAATATAATTCTATTGGGGTTGTATGTTCCCCTATTATTGGGGTGGTATGTTCCCCTATTGCATGTATTTTTTAGGGATATACACCCTATGGTCCACAACTTGGTTCTGGTTCACTCCTTGAGTTAAGTAAGTGAGTTTTTTATTCCATGGAATCTGCTACCTTGTATTATATGTATGATGTTGATTTTGGGGAGTCTATGGACTCTTTACCAAATTACTTATTGGTTGATGTGAATTGGATAAATTATTTAGTATAATTTCTTCAATGCATAGCAAATTTCTTGGTATTTAGTTCTATAAAGGAACAAGAGGTTCTTGATGATTGAAAAATATATGCTCCATGTCTAGTGAGGCATGTTGTATAACCTCTTAGGATTTATTTTTATTGATTGAGACATCTTTATCCATTATTATTATTTAGTCAAATAAAGTTTGTGTTGGTTTAACCACATTACCTTATTCCTTGTAAGCATCATTGTAAATTGATGTAGAAACTAAAAGTCTATTAAGTTTGTGATAAGTTGGTTTGCATATCATCGACTTATCTTTTTGATCTTGGTGAAAAGATATTGATTAGTGGGTTTTGAATCTATAAGTATTTCCTTTCTTTTTCTAGAAGAAGGTATTTTTTTTTTAATGTTTGTGAAGGAGTGTTCTCATTGTTGCTCTACTTCTCTAACCAAAGTATGTAATTGATCCATAGGAAATTTTAATGGTAGTCTAACACCAGATTTGACCAACTATAGGAGTGATTCATCCTTGTCCTCTTGGGGTTGATATTTCAAAAATTCTTCCTTAGATCCTATAGTTGTGGGAATGTCTTTAAAGACCACAAAATTTTCTTGACCATCATAAAATTACTCCTCCTCATAGCTAGGGCCATAAGAGACCCCACTATGAGTGTACCTTTGAGTCATATTTAAAAATATTATTCTCTATGTTTGTAAATATTTGGAAAATGTTTTGTAAACATTTAAACAAGGTGTGTTTTAATTCTTCAAATAAATGAAAAGGTAACATAGAAACTATAATAAAAAGGATGTGGTGTAGTACCACACAATTAAAAGAAATGTGTTCATGAAATTACTTAACCTTGGGTAGGGTTGAAATCATATAAATTAGAAGAGGGTATGAGAACTAAAAAACCTAAGTGTAAAATAGTATACCAAACATATGTTTAGAGATACATCAATAGTAAAAAATCTAGTTCAACTTCGATGAGTTGTTACTAGGAAATTATAAGAAATCCTTTTGGATTAGGAAGGTGATAATTTAAACCAAGAAACTCAAGATGTGAAAACATGCAATAATTCCTAAGTATAAAACTAAGAACAAATGGGTAGCACAACACCACTACATGGTAATAGAAGGTAGAATAAAATGTGTTTTATAACTTAGAGTGTAAGAGATACACTTGATGACCTAATTTCACAATTATTAAATTATTATGAGTCTATAAATGGACTTTAATCTAAATGGGTAATTAAACCCAAGATAACTCAAATCAAATGCAAATGAAAAAATTAATTAACACATTAACCTAGAGCTTAGAAAGTGAAATTTTGAATTTGAATTATCAATGGACTTTAAAAAAAATGGTTTAAACTCAAATGGGTAGTATAACTATGTTTTTTAGACAATACAGACACAATGTTTAAGATGAGAATTTGAATAAGGCAAAGATGCTTTGGATTTGACCAGTGTAACACCTCCTTGTAAAAAAAATGGTAGATAAACATGTTTGGTTATGAAATTGGTTTACAAACAAGTTTTGAATCAAATCCAAAACAAGTAAGCAAAGACTAAAAATAACAAATATAATTAAGTAAATTATCCTAATCCCTAGACTGACAAGGTTGCATTGTATTATTGGAATCCATCTATATATGTGCTCTTGGGAGGATTCTAATTATTAATCCAAAAATAAAAGCACATGAGTTGGTAGTTTATTTTACACCCCCTTATCCCAAGATATTTTAAAATTACATGGACCTTTGGGTTACTCACCCTACATCAACAATACTCTGTGATCAGTGGGGTTGTCTAAAACTTAGGATTTATGACTATATAGATGGTCCCAAGTGTGGCTAATTCTAGAGATGAAAACATGTCAATTAGATCCATGTTAATCAGATTATTATGAAAATTTCTTATCCTTTTCACAACCTATACATTTATACATTGCTTAGTGTAGTGGAATGTCTTGATTGATCATACAATATGAGCTAGATTGCCACTAATGGAATTTGCTTAGCTGCTCAATCAAACATCTGAGTAGGTCACCCTCAATTTGTATACCCCCCTAAGGAAAGGGGTTGAATTAAATTCCAAGAGATGAAATTACAAGTCAAATATATCCTAAATAACTAATGAAAAGGATATGAACTTCCCTTCATAAGCCAAATTGCATAAAATAAAATGATCTAAGTGAAAAGGCTTTAGAGGTTGTTTTTAGATCACCCAAACCATATGGGTTTTGGGGAGAGCCTATAAAAATTTTGTCACCAAATATTTCACCCTATAGGAGGGTTTTTAGGCCTCCTCCATGGTTTTGAAACATGGTAATACTTTTAAGTATGTTGGTTTACCTATAGGTAGAAGCAGACCTCTAGGTTTAAGGGTTATCTCCTTGAATATACCTTCAAATTATTATCACCTAATTAACTAGTTGCTTGTGGTAAAAAATAAAAAAGTTTACATGAAATTAAAAAAATCTTATAGGATGATACACTAGGATTATTTTCATAAGACCATCATACTTCTATCACAATGAAATAAGACCTACAAACTAGCTTCCAAGTCTTATGGGGTTATAACATAAGTGTTTCAACATAAAGGTGATATGCCTAAAGAAACATAAGGTATGTGAACCATATGGATAATTTAACACTCTAAAAATAATTTTACACTTTAAAGTATCCTAACATACTAACTACACTTTATATGACCTATTAGAATAGGAACTATTGCATATACATGAGATGATAAGGAGAATAAAGGATAAGAGATTATCACTTCAAATCACCATAAATCACTTTACACACTTATAAAAATTTCATTAACTCAAAAATAAACTTTTATTGATTTTTCAAAGTCAAAATACAATGTCATTCTGGCAGGGCTTCACCATACATGGTGTGGTATTATTTGATAAGAGCCAAAATGGCTACTACTAATAGAATTGGAGAGAGAGGAGAAGAGAATGAAGTTGAATATTAAATAATAAATGTGTCATTATAATAAAATGAGTTAAAAATGTAGGAGAGAGGAATATTTAATATAAAATGTAAGGTCTATGTGGATAAATGTCCCTCAAAACATGAAACTCCTAAAATGTGGCATAGGACTCTTCAATTACTTTCTCAAAAAATTCCTTCATCATTTAACCTCCTTATAATTCTATATAAAATACTAGGGATATATGTGATGACTTCACTAAGATAAATGGGTTTTATACATTTTCAAACATGCATTGGATTTGTCCTTAATCATTAGGATTCTTTTAGACATGAATTATCACTGCCTACAATACAAATAACTCTTCTTTCACTCACCTTGCACACTTGTCACAAAAGTTTCCTTTATTTTTCCAAACCAATTCCATAAAAATGAGTGTATGACACTTTTAAGGACCTTTCATGGCCTTATGTTCCTCATTATTAGCTTAAAATTCCTCCCACTTATATTTTTCACCTTCTCACTTGCTTGTTCACTATGCTAGTTTTGACTAGCTAAGATGAAGGCACTTGTAAAGATAGTTGTGAGCTTAAATATAACATGAAATTAACATGGTGAGTTATAATAAGTCCAAATATCTCTCCCAAAGTTTATTTCAACATTTAAAAACCTTTTGTACCTTCACAACACCAAAATTAGTCAAGAAAAGACATTTTCCACCCTATTCATATAGATATGGTACAACTCAATATGATAGAGAGGAGCCCTAGAGAGTCCTATAAAAATTCAAACCATTATCAAAGCTATTATATCCCATATGGATGCTTCTCCTCCTTCATTTTCCCATTTGGATCTTTGGCAAGGGTTTAGAGTATTTTTGACCTCTAATGATTATTCATAAAGGTATGACATTCAAACCTTGAATTGGTTTTTTAAAATATAAGATAGGGACCTTATATAACATCTCATACATTTTTATGATCTCATCCAAAGTTTACATGTTGTTATAAGCTTCTAAATTTTCCTACTCAAGCTCTTCTCTTCAATTTGTGTAGGCTACTAAGTTTTCAAGTCAATAAAACACTCTCTCATGTATTTATCTACATTATAAAAAATGTAACACACATTATATCTCCCTATAAACATGTTATAATTAATTGGACTATCTATCTAGTGTCACAAATTATACTAACCCTTGATTTGGCTTTAGGCCTAAACTAGACCTAATAGGCCTATCTAAATGCTCGTACATTGAGGACACCTTGACATGTTTATAACACTTGTACATTATTATTAATGTTTTTTAATGTTTATCATATATTTACATATCATTTTGAAAGGTTTAATTAATCCCTATCTCACCTTTTCATCCTCTTTTCTCAAAATTTATAGGTTTTCACATTCTGAGAGTGCCCTCTATTTGAGACATAACAAAGGGCATCTCCCTTGTTATCTGAGTAAAAAGGAGGGTATTATGGGTATTTCAATTTTTGGGGACCTTATATGAAAATTTATATGGTTTTATCATATCATTATACCCTCAAATCCTTCAAAACCTTGAAGATAGACTTGTGGAAAATATTGACTATGTAGGCTTTTTACATGTGACTATAGGTTGTATTATCAAAATATCTCCTTCCCATATTTCCATATTATGAGAGTGCCATGGAATGTATATTATCACTATGAATTATTTGAAACATTAGTGTGTCCCTTACCTTAATAATATCTATTTTAATACACATATATATTCCTTTATACTATAAATTTAGGGTATAGAGTCATTTAAGGTTCAAAATTATAGACAACACTGAATGACTATAGTGAACAAAAATCAAAATTGGAGGCCTCTAAACGTCAAGTTCCTCTAGCCACCCATCCATTTCCTTATTCATGGTTATTCCCCTAGGATATGGATACAATATATATGTACTTGTATTCATCAAAAATCCTTGAAACACCACTATATAACATCATCAAAAGGGGTTAGGTCTCTATTTTGGTTTTTTAGGGAAAATTATCCCTGAATTCAAATTATCTTCTCATGAAGTGAATTCTCACTCTGCTTACCAAATTAATGCCTCAAAAATTAATATCATAAAATTTAAAACATAATAATACCTAAATAAGTTTCTAAACACATGTCTCGACATCTCTAAGTAACGTTTCTAAATAGTTACACATGTAGGTGGACATTTCAATGTATGAGAAATTAAGAGAAGACATGAATAATGTGCTTGTTGTCTAGGTTTGCAACTAATATTGGACATTAAATCAGATCTAAAATGCATGTTTTTAACCATGAAACAATTTATCCAATTCAAATACTTCCTTTTAATGTGATCATCTCCTGAGGGTAGCTATAGATGTATAGTATATTTAGTTGCAGACAAGGTAGTGATTAGAAATAGGAATAATGTGCATGGTGTATAATAACTCAACAAGTTTTAGACTCTCTCAATAACCTCAAATAGATTATTACAACCTTAAAATTATTTAAAAAATATAATATGTCCTTATTATAATGAAATAGCCTACTTTGGGTGTTATTTCATGGTGTATAAATATGCATATATGAGAATTGATTGTCACATCATCATTTGCATGGCATTAGAGAGGTTTTGCTTGATTGATCATGAAAAAATAATGTTTTCAACCCCATTTTAAATATTCATAACATCTCCATTACCATTTTCATACTTCAAGATGCCATGATTGTAATTAGAAGCTTGTAGGGATCTAGTTGTGTGTTACATATGATTGTGTGTATAGTTCAATACATAATCTTGAGAGACTAAGATTGGAAATAAGATGATTGTCATGTCATGAAAAAAATGAATCACATAATATCACATTCACATGAAACCATTTTAGATAAATAAACCTTATGCAACTAGTGTAATCTGATTTCTAATCCACTAGTTACATCTTCTTATAATTTAGATTGTTTGACCCATCAAATCACTTCTAATCATGAAAACAAACATAGGAAACATGAGATAAGGGATTGGTAAGCAAAAATAGATATTCGACTTCTTAAAAATGGTTAATAAACTATAGGAAACCATTCCTCCAACTCCAAACATAAAAATTAATTAAACCAAGTTTAATATCCACCCCCAATATTATTTGAGTTGTATGTCCTCCTACTTGCCGTACCATCTAAAGACATGTTAAATAGTTTTTCTTTCATAATGGAGTGATGGAGGAAATAAATGGTTTTGGTCCAAGTTTGGTAATTATAAAGAATGTAAAACATGGAAATGGATTCAAGTAATCTAAAAGGTCAATGTATAATCTTTTCCCCTGTACCACTTTCTCCCATAGACCATACAACCTTTAAAACTCCCTCTTTTCCACTTGTTTTCTTGATTTTCAATTAACACTTGCAATTATCTATTAGTAATAATTTTTTTGACAAGTAATATGATAAGGAGTGACATGAGGGACACTAAGGATTATTTTATAACACTTATCTACCTAATAATACCATACAACTTCATTAATGATCTATATATGACCTCTAAATGACATCAAATGACATAAAGACTATATGTGACCATTACCGAGGATATAAACATATTAAATGACATAAAATGGACCATGACACACCCTATGACATTATAATATACCCCTATATCAATTTATGGACTATAGAGGGTTGACTCATTTTGACTTGTGGTCAAAATGGTAAACTTTCTTAGTGATTTCCCAAGGGTGGTATGCTTGTTATGCCAAGACCATGATCCTAATATTTTCCATTGGGACATAGAGTCACATGTAAAATAGTTTTACACACAAATTAACTTTGAAATTTCACCAAACATAAGAGAAATACATACAAAACAATACACACCAAAGAGAAGCACACGTGTTCAACTAGAACACTAATGAAACACAACACAATTGAAAGAAAGACACACACACACCTAATATACTTATTTTCAAAACCTCACTCTTGAGGTAGAAAACACCTTATCATACCTCAAATATGATAATAAATATTTCCCCTTACATCTTTGCCACTCCATGAAGGTAATCTAGAATGTGAATCATGTTCATCATCAACCACTTGCATATGTGAATGTTCAAGAAGTCTATCACCTTTAGATATTCTTAGGTCTATAGGTTGAATTTTTTTAGCCTTAATGAATGATTTATATTTATCTATGAGAGCCTTAATTGGAATAAAAATTTGATTAATCTTTATCAAATCTAATATGCCCTCCTCAAACTATAGATAAGAACGTATGATAGTTGCCTCATCTTTGTGCTCTCTTAGTTTATCATGTGCTTGATATATGGAGTCATAAATCTTGTATTATTTATATTACAATACCTTTTAATGTTAATCAATATCAAATGGAGTTATTGGATATCCTTAAAGCATAATAAAATCTACATTTACCTCATTAAACTCTTCTTTAACTAAAAACTCTTGGATAATAGTAAGGCCTTTATTTCATGCTTGATGGAAAAATCAACATCATGTTTGTTAGAATCATTATTAAACACATCACATATATAATTATTAGGATGGGAATTAGAATTACTTAGTTGATAAAATTATTGATAAATGTCATTGAAACTTTTCCATATGTCATCCTCCTCTTCCCTATAAACATCATCATCAAGGGTAGCTTCATCAATAAGAAGCAGAAAGACATCATTCCTCCCTCCATAGTGATCAACCAGAGTATTCAATCCATCATCATCATATACATTAATAAAATAGTTACTATTAGTATATTGTGAGAAATAATGTTTGACTCTTACCTCAGTTCCCTCAAATGGTTCTTCATGTATGATATATGTGCCAAGGATAGTTTTCTCAAAGTATGCTCCATAATAATATACACCGTATTCATCTAGGAACAAGTTATCTATGACCTCAAGGTTTGAATAAGCACAATCATCCACATTAGATTCTTCTTTCTCATTGATCACATAATTCAAGTTAGAGATTATTTCAATATAGGGTTAAATATGAAACCTTGAAAGAGGCTAAGTTAATTTGGTCACCTTAGTTATATATCTTTTCATAAAGGCCAAGAAGTACCAATAAACTAAGATATAGCCACCTATCTTGGCTATAAAGTATCTTGAAACTCAGATTGCAAAATGAGCATGAAAGTCCATAACAACTATGTCTTGAAGAATGGGAAAACTAGGACAATCATGTAAGAAGACATTCAATTTTTTTATAAACCCTATTATATTAGCATGTGTACCATATAGCTAAATAACTCCTTTACTGTGGGGTTTTATATTTTAGGCCTAACTTATCAGCTAAAACCTTAGTCATGATTGAAGTAGAAGCTCCACTATCAACTATGTAATTGTGTACTAGCTTGTCACCCACTATAAGATTGAGATAGAAAGGTGGAGGATTCTTAGCTCTAGTAGATGATTCAACAATGGTGTTAGGGGAATTTATAAGAGATACATGATCATCAATTTGAATTTAAGTTAAAATGATAGTAGGAATAGTGGATAGTTACTTTTATAAGAGTTCCTTTTAGCCAAGCATATGAAGGTCATCCCAAAGGGAAATGGATACTTTGGATTTCTTTAATAAATCCATTATATTGAGGGAAAAAATTATTACCTTATCTTGAGTCCTTGGAGGTAAATTATTTCTTATAACTTGAGGAGTTGAGACACCTTGAGTATACCTTACCACATTTTAACTTGAAGGAGGTGTAGGAGTGTTTGGGATTTCCATGATTTACTACCTTATAGAAGGATTGGATGAAATTGTAAGCATGCTATTGTCACCTCCTAGAGCCTTCCTCTTTTACCCTATATTTTATACAATAAAAGTTCCTTGATTGAGCATGAAAGAATCTTCCACCAAGAAGTTGGTGAATCTTTATAATTGAGGATTCCAATCCTCATTTTCTTGCATCATGAATTCATCTTCATTTAATAGGAGAGGAGTGACTCCTCCTTGAGAAAATAGATAATACTAAAAATTCTCATTGGCATCCATGAATTGGCCTTATTTCCAATATTATCCTTTCACCAAGTTGTTATGCACCAGTACCATCTCTTTTACATTGGTGGTGGAATTAGGATTTTACACATTGGTAGCCATGTTTAAGTTAGGCTACCCTTGACCTCTTCCTCTCCCATATTGATGTTGATAGGGATAGGGATTTTTATGAGCACCTTGTTACCTAAGTTAAGATCTTAAAATTTCAATTTATACATATGTATTCATGGAATCATTTGCCTTCTTAGGAACATATTTAGTCTTGGTTTTGGCATTTAGAAATTGGGCCACATTTGGAGTATTATCAGGAGTATTGGGGCATAGAGGCATATAAACCTTAGGGGGAATTTTCTTGCTTGAATGAGGCAATTCTCATATCTAATGGAAAGCTCATATGCTTTAGGAAGAGTGAAACCACCCATGGGTTGAATCATGATATAAATATCAATACTAATGGCTCTCAAGTAGGTATGGAACAAAAAACACAAAAAACTAGTAGGTATCCTCATGAGAGGAGAATATATATACCAAGTCTTTTAAAACCTCTCATTTAATTCATGCATTATTTCCTTGGGGTATTTTTTGATCACATTAATCTAATGTATGAGAGAGGTATGATCACTTTATTCAAACCTAAATGTTATCAAAACTCCAAATTCATCCCATGATGTGATTTATCCAACGGGAAAAGTCCTATACCAAACAAGAGATTTCCCTCTAAAGGACATGGAAAGGAGTATAATGGCAATATTATCTTCTATGAAATTATGGAAACTAAAAAATTGGATATATCCTTAATGTGTTCACTAGGTGTGACATGACTTTCACCATTAAATGTAGGCACACTCTTTAGCATTAAGAGGAATGTCATCATAGGCCTGAAGGTGAATTGGATTTTCAATATTAAAGACAAGAAAGGCATATTACCTAGCCATGTTTTATTTAAGGTCTTCATTTTATTTAATATTTTCACTATATTATCTATCAAAATATTCTTTCTCTTCAAAATTAAAATTAGGATGAGGTTATTGAAGTTCAAGAGAAAGTTCATGTTGAATAGATGGATTTATAGGATTGAGAACTCTAATGTATGATGACCTATTAAGGACCATGAAGTATAAGATAAAATTTATGAAAAAATAGTGGCCTTAGACCATATTTTATCTTGAATGGAGTCACCAAATGCTGAGTAGCACACCAATTTGTATATGATGTTGTCAAGACCAACATTCACCTTGATAAGTTATCTTAAAGATAATGGGTCCCAGTAAGCATGCCAAAACTATTTTCACCAAAACTTTCACCCTAAATGAGGGTGTTCAATACTCATCTAGGTTTGTGAAACATGATAATACTTATATGTATGTGGGTTTAACTATAGGTATAAGTAGACCTCTAAGATTATGGGCTACCTCCCTGAATATACCTTGAAATCCTTATCACCTACTTAACTAGTTGTTTGTGGGAAAAGAGATATAATTTTTCATGAAATTAAAATAATATAAGGGGGTTATACACTAATATTATTTCCAAAATATAATCATACTTATATCATAATGAAACAAAACCTAGAAACTAGCTTTTAAGTCTTATGGCTTTCTAACGTAAGTGTTTCAATATAGAGGTGATATGCATGAGGCAACACAGGGTAAGTAAACTAAAGGGAAATTTTTAAAATATAATAAAAATTTTACACTTTAAAGGATCATAACAAACTAAAAACACTCTATATGACCTATTATAATGGGAAGTATTGTATAATCATGAGAGGATAAGGAGAAGCAAGAATAGGAGATTTTCACTTAACATCACCATACATCACTTTGGAAACTTATAAAAATGTTCAAGAACTCAAAAATAGACTTGAATTAATTGTTCAAAGACAAATTACAATGTCATTCTAGCAAGTATTTTCCATACATGGTGTGATATTATTCTATGAGATCCAAAATCGCTACCACTTATAGAATTTGAGAGAGAGGAGAAGAGAATGAAGTTAAAAATTCACTAAGATGTGTCATGTTGATAAAAGGAGTTACACATTTATGAAAAATGAATATGGAATAGACCATGTAAAGTCTATGTGTATAAATTTCCCCCAAAACATGAAACTCTTACAATGTGGCGTAGGACTCTTTAATTGCTTGCTTAGAAACTACCTTCATCATTTGACCTCCTTGGAATGATCCACATCAGAATAGGGAAATATTTGATGATTTAAATGAGATTTAAGGGTTTTAGACATGCTCTAACATGCATTTGTGGTGTCCCTAATCATCCAAATTCTTCTAGACTTGAGTTATCACTACCTATAATATAAATATCTCCTCTTTCACTCATTTTACACACTTGGCACCAAAGTTGCTTTTAGTTTTCAAAAATAGTCTATAAAAATGAGCTTATGACACTTTTAAGGATACCTCATGGCCTTATTTTCCTTAGCAAAACTTAAAAGGCCTCATACATAGATTTTTCACCTTCTCACATGTTTGTTCACTATGCCAGTTTTGTTTGGCTGAGATAAAGGAACTTTTAGAGATAGTTATGAGCTTAAATAAATCATGAAATAAAATTTTTGAGTTATATTAATTCCCATGATATCTCCCAAATTTTATTGCATCATTTTAAACTCTTCCATACCTGCACAACACCAAAAATAGTTAATAAAAGACATTTTACACCCTATCCATACATGTAGGGTATAACTCAGTATGATAAGGAGGATCCCTAGAGAGTCCTATATAAATTACAACCATTTTAAAATCAATTATAACCCATATATATGATTCACCTTGTTTATTTTCCTAATTGGGTCATTGGCAAGGGTTTGAGAGGGTTTAGAGTAGTTTTGACATCTAATGATTGTTTAGAAAGGTCTGATGTTCAAACCTTAAACATATTACTTAAAATATAAGTTATGGACCTTATATAACATATATTACCTCCTTAGGATCTCATGGAAAGTTTCCATGTTAGTATAGCATCCAAATTTTCTTATTCAAGCTCCTCTCTTCATTTTATGTAGGCTATCATGTTCTCCAGTTAAGAACAGATGCTCTCATGTATTTATCTATGTTCCAATAGTTGTATCACACCTTATAGATCCATATAAACATGTTATAATTAATTTGAATGCCTATCTAGTGTTATAAATGATATTGATCCCCTAATTAGGCTTTAGTCATAATCTAGACCTAATAAGTTTATTTACATGCTTATAGGTTTACATGATTATAAAATATTTCCACATCCTCTTTAAATGTTTCATCAACCCCTATCTCACCCTATCATCCTATTTTTTGAAAACCTATAGATTTTCACATTTTGGGAGTGCCCTATGTCTGAGATAAAATAAAGGGAATCCCCCTTGCCATCCCAAGAAGAAAGAGGGTATGAGTAGCCTCTCCAAGTTTTGGGGACCCTTTGTGGAAAGTTTCAAGGTTTTATCATATAATTATACCCTCCAATACTTCAAAACCTATAAGATAAACTTGTGGAAAATACCAATTGTGTAAGATTTTGACATGTGATTGTAGGTTGCATTGTTGGAATCTCTCCTTCCATAATTTCCATGTTATTAGTGTGCCATGGAATGGCCATTTTCACTATGAATATTTAAAATATTTTTATCATCATACCATCATAAAACTTTACATTTTTCACCTCCCACCTTGGTTGGTCTAGAGTATAGGTTGACTGACTGTGTTGCTTGACTCAAAACACCTTACTTGTAGGTGAATATTTTATCTTAGATATTGCATACAATGCCCAGGGACCTTATTTATTCTTCCAATGTTATGTGAAATTAATTTAGGATTTATAAAGTCATTTTCATGTTATTAAAACCTCATGATATTCATACTATTAGGTCACTACATACATAATCAACTGTAGTTGACCCTATTGAGGCAAAACTAATCTTGTAGGTGATCTTTCAACTTCTTAAAACCTATGTTTCTCATCCTTGAATCCTTTTGGAATTATTTGGAAGTATTTATGTACTATTAAAGTGTTTATGTGCAGTATTTCACCAATTTCATCTATGAAATTTAATTTAGCACCTATCGTTAGTTATAGGTAAGTTTTTTTGAGGTTAAGGCACCTGTAGGTGGTGGTTAGGACCAAGACACTGTGTTTCACACTATTTCAAACTCCTTGGACCATTAGTGTGTCCCTTACCTTCAAATTATCACTTTTAATACATGGATATATGCATCTATATTAAAAATTTATGGTATAGATTCATTTAAAGTTTAAAATTGTAGACAACACTAAATGACTGTAGTGAACAAAAATCAAAATTGGAGGCCTCTAAACATCAGGTTCCTCTAGTCACCCATCCATTCCATTTTGAAAGGATCTTCCCATAATATATGGATACAATATATATGTACTTGGATTCATCAAAAATCCTTGAAACACCACTATATGACATCATGAAAAAGGGCTTGGTCTTTGTTTTGGTTTCTTAGGAAAAATTAAGCATGAATTCAAATTCTCTTCTCATAAAGTGACTTCTCACTCTAAATGCCAACTTAATGCCTCAAACATGACTATAATATACTTTAAAACAAATTAATACATAAATAAGTGTGTAAACACATGTTTAAACATTTTAAGATTCTCTATCAGTGTCACCTATAGGTGAGCATTTCACTATATAGGTAGTTAAGAGAAAACATGAACAATGTGCATGTTGTCTAGGTTTGCAACTAGTATTAGACCCTTCATAAACTATTAAATGGATTTTTTTCACCATGGAAAAATTTATCCTAATTCAAATACTTCCTTTCAATGTGATCATCTCCTGAGGTTAGCTATAGATGTATAATACATTCAGTTGTAGATAAGGCATTGAGTAGAAACATGAATAATGTGCATGGTGTATGAACACTAAACAAGTTTTATACTCTCTAAAAATCCTAAAATGGATTCCTAAAACCTTTACATTTTTCAAACAAGATCAGGTGTCTTTATTCTAACATTCTTGACCTCTTATGAGTGCTCCTTCATGGTGTATGACTGTGCATATATGAGAACTGACTACCACATAATAATTTGCATGGCATTAGAGAGGTTTTAATTGATTTATCATGAAAAAATAATGTTTTAAACATAATTTTAACTCTTCATAACATTTACATGACCATTTTCACACTTTAATATGCCATGATTATAGTTGGAAGCTTACAAGTAGTTGATTGTATGTTATATATGACTATGTGTATAGTTCAATGCATGATCTTGAGAAAATAAGATTGGAAATAATATTATTTTAGTGACATGAAAAAAATTAAGAACAACATATCACATTCACATGAAACCATTTTAGAGAAAGAAACCTTATACAAGTGTTGAAATCTAATTGCTAGTACACTAGTGGCATCTTCCTATAATTTTTACTATTTGACCTATAAATCACTTCCAATAATGAAAAAAAACATGGTAAATATGAGATATGGGATTTAAAATAATCTATAATAAATTTCATCAATTACAATGTACAAACTAGTTCAAATAATAGCAAAACTTGTAGGGTGTGGGGGTTGGTAAGCAAAACCAAACAGTCAACTTATTAGGAATGGTTCATAAAGTATAGGCCACTATTCCTTAAAATAAAAACATGAAAATTAATTATACCAAGTTTAATGTCAACCACCAAGATCATTTGACTTGGAAGTCCTCTTAATGGCCATACTATCTAAAGACCTGTTGACTAGTTTTGCTTGCATAGTGGAGCGATGGAGGAGATAAATGGTTTTGGTAAAAATTTTATACTTTAAAATACTTTAAATCATGTAAATTTATTTATATAATATTAAATATCACTACATAAGCTTTTCCCATGTGCCACTTTCTCCCACAAGTCATACAACCTTTAAAACTCCCTCTTTTCCACTTGTTTTGTTGATTTTTAGTTAACACCTTCAAGTTTATATTAATAATAAAATTAATAAAAATTAATATGATATGTATTTTCATGATTTATTTTTATAATTATTTTATAAAACTTTTATACCTAATAAAAACTATACTACTTCATTAATGACCCATATATGACCCCTAAATGACATCAAATGGTGCAAAGACTAAATGTGACAATGACCAAGGATAGAAACATATTAAATGAAATTAAATGGACCATGACACACCATATGAAATTATAATATACCCATATATCAAGTTTTATACTATAGGGGGTTGACTCATTTTGACTTGTGGTCAAATTGATCAACACCAACTTCCTTTTCATGCCTTAGACAAAGGCACAATTGTAATGAAAAGGCACTTTTGATCACCCAAGTTCCCTAGAGTTTAAGGGGTTAGAGCATACATGTTCCCTTTATTTTTGTCAAATATTATTAAAATCAATAGATTATTTTCATTAAACAACACTTCAAGAAATTTGAAATTTAAGTGAATGTTCATTTTATACACCAACTTGAAATGTTTAATGATGTTATTGGCCCCTTGGCCTTAGTTTTCAAAAAATTTGAAAAACATTAAAAAAACAATCAAATAAACCATCTAAGTTATATTTAAGCACCAAATGGAAGGTTCAAGACTTAACTATGCTCAAATTGATCATTTTTCCATGTGGGGCCTAGAAAAAAGTTAGAGTTTCCCTTAGCTTTAAAGCACAATTGATAATGAAATAAACAAGTTTGGAATTCTTGATTTAAATTTCTATATTTTTTACACAAGATATATAAATCAATAAACAATGTTTTATGTTGGTTATTACAAGAATGATACTAGTCATCAACTTAATCGATGCTGATAAAAAATGACTGATAATGATCACCTGTGAACCCTTAGGCAAAACTGATTTTAACAAAAAACTTTGTTAGCCCAATGTTAGGATAAAATGTCCAAAATAAACTTCTAAATCAAGGAAATTATGTTCAAACTAGATACTTATAAACTCAAATTGATAATTACAATTTTGAATAAAGCTCTAAAAATGCAAATTGTTAGTCATGTTTTCCCTACAACCTAACTGATGCCAGTTAACCTTGAATGATGTCAGTTATAGAGAACTAATTTTAGTCACTATGTGATTTATGTATTCAAAAAAAAATGTCAAAAACATGAGAAAATGAAGATAAAAATTAATGTTAAAGGATTTTTAATGACTTTTAAGGAAATATGAGATTGACAAAATGTTTTCCTTACTTGAATGGGTTGCTTTATCCCATCAGGCATGCTAAGATGTAGAGATGGATTAAAAAGATGGTTAGATCAAGCATTAGTAAATAAATCCAAGAAAAATGAATAAAGAACTAAAAATCTAGGCTAACCTATTCAATGGGGTGTGGAAATGATAATTGAGAGCAAATGAAAGAAAACAAACACATGTTACCTTCCCATGAGATTCCCATTACCCGGCTAAATTACCCATGATTTGGTGCTCAAGTCTTCAAAAGTGGTGCAAGGCCAAGCTCCTCCACCATGTCAAGAACACCAAATAAACTAGGCTCATGATATGAAATCAATGTTATTCCCATCAATTGAGTTATACTATTGAAAATAAAGCATTATCAAACTACACTCAAATGGCTTACACAAAGAATCTTGCATTATAAGTTTACATAAATTAAGCTTAATAAAAGTGGAATTGGCCCTCCTATTTATAAATGTTTGAATTTTATCAGGATCAACCATGACCATCCATCTTGAGATCAAGATGTGTGGCCATGAATTAATCCAATTATGTATAATTAATCCATAAATATTCTCATAAATATTTGGGAAGAAGGGGCATTAAAGAGGCATGGGAAGCCATAATCTTTATAGTTGTTACATTTATGGATTCCACCCCATTGATCATGTCATTTTATGATGTAGTTATTAGGAATCAATTTCCAATAAATAAATATTCAATAACTTCCATGGAATTCTTAGTTAAGCTCATAATTTGTTTTAATTTGCCTAAATAAGATTAATTAAAATTTAAGTAGTTCTTTTGAAATTGGTGCACTTCATTAATCAAACTAGTCAAAAAATCATATTACTAGGTCATAATTTTACTAGAGGTAATTATAAGGTGATTTTAGTTACGTATAGATTATTATCCTATTTAGCACTTTATTGACACAAAATAACACATGGACATGTCATGTGCTTTTGAATTAGAAGAAAAGAGTGATCTAGAACACCAAAATGCATTTTCATCATTTTGACTCGAAATGATTTGATCAAAGTTAATAATCACATAAAATTCATTTTCCCATTTAGGATAACATTAACCTAAATTGGCACTTGTAAATGACAAGATCAAACCATTTAGTGTCTTTAAGTGATTTTGGCCCAAATTGTGCATTTTCACAAATTTTGAGTAAGATTGATAATTTCAACACAAATAGAGTTAGGAATTAGATGTCTAGAATCCCCACCTTCCCTTAGTGATGGTTTTTCCCTTTACCATAGCTTTCTCATTTACCCACTATATTGGTCGATCGACCATATTATGATATTCATAAAGTTTCCAATATTAGACTAGATACTATTCATTATACCAATATTCCTCAACTTCCATTTTCACTCCTCCTATGAGTACACCTACCAAGTCAACTCAGGTTTATATATTGATTCCATGTCAAAAATAATCATTCATCTTTGCATTATCATAATCTATCATAATATATTGACACCTTGCATCCCACCACTCCTCAATCCATAGATAAGGCTATACCTTATTGGAAGAACAATCACTGAGAGGGGGGGGTGAATTAGTGTTTATAACTTTATTTCACATGTAATTTAACATTCCTTTAACCATAAAAACAATACAAAGATATAACAATGCATAAAGATCATTCACATAATCATAACACAAGGAAAGACATATATGAGTTGGAAACCCTCAAGGGGAATAAGACCCAATGTGATCCCCAAAAATGGACTACTATCCTATAATATTATATATATATATATATATATATATATATATATATATATATATATATATATATATATATATATATATATATATATTGCTAGCTAAACTTGGATCACCAACCCTAATGAAGTCAAGCACCCACTTTACTAGGCTTTAGCAAGCACTTACTTGCAAGTAACCACCAACTCCCTAAGAGACTTAGCACCAACTCAACCACCTCATCAATTTTGGTTACCACACCTATAATATATTGTTATGGTTTCATTTCAAGACCTCCTTTTTCTCTACTAGTAAATATTTTATTCGCTTTTATTGCTTACTACCAAATAAGCCTAAACTACCTTGTATATATACAAGTTTCATGGTCACACACCACTTCATCAGCCACACACATTAAAAATCATAGGTAAGCAATATAATATGTATTATAACATCTTATTAACATGAATCAAATTAACTTTGGATCCCTTTTTATCTACAATAACTTAATTAGGCCTCATTTCTCTTTTAGGTCTCATGAAGACCTAATTACATTAGTTCTATCTTCTTAGTGTCAAAGCTTGCTTCTATTGGGCCTAGATGGAATTATAAAATATATATAAAAAATTTAATAACTTATTATAATACCTATACTAACCTCATCCATGATTTATTATACCTGTGTCTTTCACTCATATCATGAAAGCTCCTTTAGGACCAACTTCCCTAATAAGCCTGTGTACCTCAAAAGTTTATCTTGAAAAAATGAATCTCAAACACTCTTAAGCTAATAAAATATAAAATATTAAACATGTATAAAGTTTATAAATTTCCTTTGGGTCATCACCAAATAATTTTAACACATTCACTCAAGAGATAAAAGCCTAAGAACATATCTACAACTCACTCACTCAGAACTGCCAATTTACCTCAAAGACTAGTCATGGTTACTTAGACCTCCAACACCTATATAGACATTTTACATGACTCATGATGAATTCAAATGGTCTTATGATATATATATACCATTTTTAAATGAAAAATTCATATGGTCTAATGCCAAATATTAGTATTACAGACCAATTTATTGACCCAATATCACACAATCTTATATGAACCAAACATGTCATTTTGTGAAAAAAATTCACTATATTAATTGACCTCAAAAAATTATTCCAATAATTAAAATAAATTATAATTCATAAATTAACTCTTATTTCACTTTTTTACACCAATCTAACATGCTTAGACCCTTAAATCCATCTTCTCATCTATGCTTGGGTTTTTCATTGTTCACACCATTAGGTCTATCTATAATTAGCTAACTTGGATGAACAATTTAGAATAATTGAAGGGTGTAACCTATTTATAAACCATAATGGTCATGTATTATGAGTATTTATCTACTTATACTATCCATTTGGTTTTCTTGACTAATGAAACTTTTGAGAGCTACAATAACTTCTTGACAAATAATCCTATATCTATGCATTTTATCTATCATCTGACTAACCACCACCACTTGGAGGTATATGGGAGAGTTTAATACATAATAAAATATATTTTCTATGCACATGGGTCCATTTTAAGCTGATTTGAACATGATATTTTACATCAGGTACGTATTTTGGGTTTAGGGAGATTTAACATGAGTTTTGGTGTTAATGATTGTTCATAAAGGACTACTCATTAAATCAAAAATCAATGCCTGGATATCTTATATAAGGCCCTTACTCATCTCTCCTTAACATGTTGTGTTCTAATGTAAAGGTTACACATGCTAATGAATGTCTAAAAGTTATTTTAGGTCTTGAGACCTTATTCTATGAACTCAAGAAGGCCTAAACTAGAATGGCCTAAAAAAAAATTAAAATTCTTAATACAACATATCTTACATATTTCCATGATTTCATGTGCATACTTTCCTTAAAATATGATCTTCATGCATCATTAGGCTAGGAAGGATCTAAGAGTGGTCTAGATGCATACCTATACTAAAGGTCCTATCACTAAAGGCTCACCTTGAAACTCCCATGAATGTGTTAATGATTTTTTCTCATGATTAAATAGTGCCAAACAAAATTCACTTACATGTTCTCATTCATTTTCATGTGCATACCTCTTCATGTCATGACTAGGCTTTCTATGCAACTTTGATATCAATAACCTATACTTTCATGCAAACATAAGACATCAGTTGCCTTCAAATTATCTCTCTCTTTCCTTCAAATTCTATTTCATGATAAAATCCTTCAACATCCTTTAATGAAAACACCATACTACCAGCTAGGCTTACTCTCTTAATGACATCAACCTCATACAATATGTACCTTTGACATCAGTGACAATAAACAACAATATCCCCCTTTGTCAATGATGGAAACCACTTTTTTAAACTTATCTCATGAAGCAACTTCTCCCTCATTTTTAACTTTTTCCTCCTTTGACATAAATTAAAAAGTAATGTCTGTAACTTCTTGGATCACACCTCTTGTAACCAAAACACTCAACATAGAGTATTATGAGTTTATGAGGTGCTATACAAACATGTTCCCCTATATCCATGTATAACTTCTCAGCACTACTCACCTACACTTTGAGCTAATGAACCACCTAATTATCTCCCCCTAAGAATCTAACTTAATTACTACTAAGGGTAAGAACTATACCTAATTCTTATCTTAGGTGTCCAAATGTTGCTTTTGGAAGTGATTTGGTAAAAATGTATGCAATATGATCCTGTGTAGAAACATATTCAAGTTTAACACTTTGTTTACTTACCTGCTCTCTTAGGAAATGATACTTGATAGGAATGTTCTTAATCCTTGAGTGCATGATAGGGTTCTTTTAGATGCTTATAACACTTATATTATCACAATAAATAGGGTTAGGACTATCATATTCCACCTTGTAGTATTTTAAGGTTTATCTCATCCGTAGGACCTGAGTGAAACATGAATATGATACAATGTATTCAAATTCACAAGTGGATAATTATATTGATGGTTTCTTCTTGCTTATCCATGAAACTAGGCACCCACCTAAGAAGAAAACTCCTCCACTATTACTCTTCCTATCATTTAGACTTCCTACCCAATCTACATTTATATAGGATATCAAATTGAACTCCTTTTGATACCATAGCCAGAACTCCATAGTCCCCTTGAGATACCTAAGTATCCTTTTGACTACTTATAGATGATAATCCTTTGGATTTTCTTGAAACCTTCCCATAATACCTACTGATTATATGATGTTAGGTTTAAAGGTAGTGGTGTATATTAAACTTCCAATCATTGACCTATATGATGTTTGATAAACCTTTGGAGACTCATCTTCCTTAATCAACTTACACCTTGTGATCATAGGTGTACTAACTACCTTGAAATCTTTGATCTCAAACTTATTCAACATCTCTATTATCTACTTGGCCTGTGAAATGAATATACCTTTTTTAAATTGAATGATTTTCAACCCAAGAAAGAATGATAGTTATCCTAGCATAGACATCTCAAACTCCTTCTTCATCACCTCTTTAAATTCCTTAGTCACGTTCTCATTTTTCCACCAAATATGATGTCATCCACATAGACAACTACAATCAACTGATGTTCATCTTCTATCTTTATGTATAGATTACTATTTATAACTCCTTTTTTGATCCTTGATCTAATAGATACATATCTAATATGGCATAAAAAGCTCTAATATATTGCTTTAGACCATAAAGATATTTTTTCAATCTAAAAACATAGTTTTTGGTACCTAATAGTGAGAAACCCTCAATTTTATCTATGTATACCTCTTCTTCCAATTTTCCATTCAAAAACATAGTTTTGACATCCATATGGTACACCTTGAACCCTATGAATCCTACATATGCCAGAAATAATTTGATGGCCTCCAATCTTGCCACTGGTGCTAAGGTCTCCTCAAAATCTACTACTTCAAATTATGTATATATATTTCATATAAATATAGCCTTATTCCTAGTGACTTATCCAGATTCATTCAAATTGTTTCTAAACACCCATTTTATGCCAATGACATTCTTTATTTTTAGTCCTAGGAACTAGTTTCTAAGTCTCATTCTTCTATATTTGGTCTAAATCCTCATTCATAGCACCTATCCAAAACTTTTTTTGATTGATTCTACAAGGTTCTTAGGTTCAATATTAGAAAATAGAAAAATGTTATCTTGATTTGGGTTACTTTTAAATCTTCTCCTTATTTGCATACCTACATTCTTGTTGCCAATGGTTTGTGATTTAGGATAATCTCTTTGAATCTATCTTGATGGGACTTTTTAGTCTTATCTTTCCTCAACTTATTATTCTTCATCATAAACCTATACCATTTCTTATTCATTATTAAAGTCCAGATTCTCTAATGTATCATTTGACTATGAGTGTGATTTCCTTATTTCATCAATCTTCACATTGGTTCTTTATACTATATTCTACAACCTCTTGTTATAACATCTATAAGTTGAGCTCATTTATGAGTATACAAATAATATACCTTCATAAAACCTAGAATCAAACTTACCTAAGTCTTTTTCATCTCTTTTGATGAAACATTTATTCCCAAACACTCTAAAGTGATATGCATTAGTAGGTCTACCTTTCCATAGTTCATAAGGGGTCTTGTTGCCATTATTCCTTATCTATCCTCTATTAAATATGTAGATTATAGTGCTCACTACTTCTCTCCAATATCCATCAAATAATATAGACTCATTTAGCATAGTTCATTCCATCTCTTGGATTGTCCTATTCTTTCTTTCCACTACCCCATTCTGCTGAGGTGTCCTAGATGCTAAGAATTATTTCTTTATCGCATGGACCTCACACAATTCATTAAAATCATTATAAAAAAACTCTCCTCCTCTATCAGATATTAGGTATTTGATTTTCCCTTTATTGTCATTCTTAACAAGATTTTTGATTTCTTTGAACTTATCAAGAGCTTCTGATTTTTATTTCAAGAATGTTACCCAAGTCCTTCTTATGTAGTCATCTATGAGTAACATGAAGTAGATATATCCTTGAAATATTTATATTCTTGTAAGACCAAAAATATCATTGTGTATTAACTAAAAATGACTTATATTAGAGTACTTCCTAGACATAAACCTTATTCTATTTTGCCTATCATGTTGACATGACTTTCAAAGTATGTTTGTAGGTTTGGTAATCTTAAGCATGTTCTTCAAAGACTTCTTAGTTATTATCTTGACCATATTGTCAAAGTTTAGGTAACCTAACCTTCTATTCCATAGACAAATTTCATCCATATTGATCATAAATAATCTCTCCTTCTTGATCTCATTCAATACATATAGATTATTCTCAGTCCTCTTAGCATTTGAAATTAATCTTCTTGATTTGGCTCTCCTATTCTCACACTCTCTATCATGAAAGGTTAGTGTGTGTCCTTAGTTGCACATTTGGCATACACTAATTACGTTATGTTTCAAACCTTCCACATAAAACACATTAATTTTCTTGGTCTTCCCATTGTCCAAACTCAAGAAACCCTTACCAACTATATTGGTAGTTGTGTTGTCTCTAAATATCACTATTCTTGCAGCAGTCTTCTTCAATGAGATGAACTTACCCTTATCCCCTATCATATGTCTTAAGAAACCACTATATATATAACATTTAATAAATTAATCTTGGATGTGAAAATTAGTCTAATCTAGCATAGATT
Organism: Torreya grandis; assembly: GCA_037957365.1. Taxonomy (NCBI): domain Eukaryota; kingdom Viridiplantae; phylum Streptophyta; class Pinopsida; order Cupressales; family Taxaceae; genus Torreya; species Torreya grandis. Next base: position 50,298 of record JARHVA010003866.1, read on the forward strand.
CTTCATCTTTAGTCTTCTGCTCCTCCTTCACTTTGTCCACAGGGTCTAACTTTTTGATCCACTTCTCAAGAGTATGACTTTATACCATTTCATCTTAACTGACCTTCCTCATATGCTTCATATTTAAGTAAATTGAAATATGTCCTCTTTAATAATAATCATAGCATATTATTTTACTTATAATATTGTATTAGACATTCATCATATTCCTCCATGATGAATTGATTCTTGCATAGTGTTTACAATCTATAGTTCTATATCCATTTTGATTACATGATAAATAGTAACCATTGAATTAATTTACATACCTTATCTATTTAAGTTTTAATGATACACCTCTATATTTTTTGTCTCTTAAAATATTTAAGTCTCAAATTTGAGATTTTATACATAGGTCTTTACTTTGTCAGTATTGTTATTTGAGGTCTGACTCTCCTTATTTTCCTTTTGGTCTTTTTTGAATGAAAGACCTATCTTATCATGTGGAGATCTTTGAATATTAATAATATCACTAGGGACTTTATTACTCTTCTCAAATTTATTATGTATCTTTAACTTGACTATTGCATGACCCAATTATGCCTTTAGGGACTCTATTTCTATTCCAAACTTGATGTTTTCTTCCTCCTTGGTCTTAAGACTTTAAGTGATATTTTCATTATAATTTTATAACTATTTGATGATATCCTCATATTAATTGGTGTTGTTGTTTAGTCCATCTTTAAAGAGATCAATTTTATCCTCATAACTCTTAACCAATGATCTTAGTTTCTAATTTTTCCTTCTTTAAAACTTTAACTCCTCTTGAGCACTCATCAGTTCTACCTTAAGATTCACTTAAACTTATTCATATAATTATTCATCATCCATAAGGATTTTCCCTTTTGAGAAATCCCCATTGTCTATTTTTATATCCATGAATAAAGTTTCATTTTTATCATGGTCATTACTATCATCATCACTATCAGATGTACTAGTGTCGCTTACCTTAGATGAGCTACTATATTATTTGGTATAGAAACTTCTCTTATTTTTTAATGACCCTTTCTTGCCTTCATACTTACTAAAACCCATTTTTATCTTATTAGGATTTTAGACCTTATTACCATCACTATGATGTTCATCATGTTCTCCATCATGATCAGTCTTATCCTTCTTAGGATATTTAGAGGAAAAGTGACCAATCCTACCATAGTTAAATCATTTTAATGGTAACTTTCCCTTATACTTACCTAATCATTTTCTTAGTTTTCTAACAAACATGGCATCTATCATGTCATCATCAATGTTTATTTCAACATCATCCTTGGACTTCTTACCTTGTGACTTTTTCTCATCTTTGAATGAAACTTACTTATTAGAAGGCCTTCCATCATTTTTTCTCATTTTATAGGTATTCAAGATGCCATGAAGCTCATCCATCTAGAGTGTGTTAATATCTTTGATCTCCTCCACAATATGCACCTTTTAATCAAACTTATATGTCAATCTCAATAATTTTTTATATTACTATTGATTCTTCCAACTTATCTCATATACCTCTCATTACATTTACCACTTCATCTAATATTAATATATAATATGAAATTCTTTCATCCTCTTTCATTCTTAGACTCTCAAACTAATTGGTGGGTCTACAAATTTTCCAACTTGAATTTGGTGTCTCCTTCATATATGGTCTAAAACTTTTCCTAAATACCTTTGGATGTGTGAAAATGCATGACTTTTACAAATTCTACTTTTGAAAAACTACACAGGATGACATTCATTGCCTTAGATTTTTACTCACTTACTCTCTTGCGTACTATGTTAGTTGGTAGTGTAGAAGGTGGAGTAAATCCATTAATAATATATTTCCATATGCCATAGCCTAAATACATTAGATCATTCATCATTCTAATGCTCCAAAATATATAGTTAGTCCCAATAAAGAGAGGAACTTTATTTTTTAAGAAAGCTTCTTGTACTTGATGAATTGACATATTTGTGCTTCTAGGATATCTTTCAAGCTATTAAGGCCTAATTATAAGGACCAAGATTTGATAATAATTTTTGGAAGAAAAATAACTAATATCAAGGTGAATTAGTGTTTAAAAATTTCTTTCACATGTACTTTAACATTCTTTGAACCATCAAAACAATAAGAAGATATAGTAATGCATAAAGATCATTCACATGAGAATAAAACAAGAAAACACATTTATGAGTGGGAAACCCTCAAGGATAAGAAAAACCACTATGATCCATAAAAATGGATTACTTTCCTATAAGACAAAAGATAATTTTTTTTGGTGCACCAACTCAACATAGATTTCCAACCCTAATGAAGTAAAGCACCCACTTGACAAGGCTTTAAAAATCACCTACTTACAAGGAAGTACCAAATCCCTAAGTGACTCATCCACCTAATCAAATTTAATCACCACACCTCTACTCTACTATTATGTTCTCATTTCAAGACCTTCTACTCTTCTAATCAATATTTTATTTGCTTATATTACTAACTACTAAATAGGATCACACTACCTTGTATATATACAAGTCTCATGGTCACACACCACTTAGTCAGCCACACACCTTCAACCTCTTAGGTCAAAAATAAAATATGTCTTATAAAATATTATTAACATTAATCAAATGAAATTTTGATGCCTTTTGATCTAAAACAACTTAATTGGGCCTCATTTATCTTTTAGGCCTCATGGAGACCTAATTGCATTAGGTTTATCTTCATATCATCAAATATTGAATCTCTTGGGCCCAGATGGCCTTATACAATAGATAAAAACCATTAAATCACTTAGTATAATACTTATAATAACCTCCTCCATACTTTATTAGACTTGTGTGTTTTTTTCATATCATGAAATCTCCTTTAGAACCAACTTCCCTAATAGGCCTATGTACCTCAAAAGTTTATCTTGCAAAAATGAAGCTCAAATAATCTTAGGCTATTGAAATATAACAAATTAAACATTTCTATAGTTTCTCCATGAACTTATGATCATCACCAAATCTTTGGAACACTTTTAGTAAGGAGATAAAGGCTCAATAACATCTTTGCAACTTAATCACTCAAAACTACCAATTTACCTCAAAGACCAATCATGATGACTTAAACCTTCAACACCTATGTAGACCCTTTCCATGAATATTTATGTATTTAAATATCCTATGAGATATATATACCATTATTACATTAAAAAATCATATGGTCTAATTCTAAATATTGGTATTAAAAACCAATTTATTGACCCTATATCACAGAATCTTATTTGAACTAGACAAGTCATTTTGTGAACAACTTTTCATCATATTAATTGAACTTAAAAACTTATTAAAAGAATTAAAATGACTTAAAATTCATAAATAAACTCTTAATTCACTTTTTTCACCAATTTGACATGTTGAGATCCCCAAATTAATATTCTCATCTTTGCCTAGGTTTTTCACTATTCACACCATTAGGTCTATCTATAAATGGCTAACTTGTATGAATAACTTTGCATAATTGAAGAGTGGGATCCATAAAAAATCCATCATGGTCATGTATTATAAGTCTATATATACTTATACTATCCATTTTCTTATTGATCTATGCAACTTTTAAGAGCTATAATAACTTCTTGACAAATAAACATGTATTTATGTATTTTCTCTCTCATCTAACTAACCACCACCACCTAGAGTACCTGGGAGAGTTGAATAAATTATACAATAGTTTTTATAGGAATTTGAGTCCATTATGAATTAATTTTAAAAATATATTTCACATCAGGTCCTTATTAGGGTTTTAAAGAGGTTTAACATAGGTTTTGGTGTTAGTGATTATTCGTAAAGGATTACCACTTAAATCTAAAAACAATGCTTGGAAATCTTATATAGGACACTTAAAAATATATAATTAATAGCTTAGGTTCCCATTCAGAGGTTACACATGCCAATGAATTCCTCAGAGTACTTATTGGGTCTTAAGACCTTATTTTGTGAACTTTATAAGGCCTAAAATAGTGTTTCATGCAATTTCCATTATACCATGGCCTTAAAATTTGTGAAAATGATTAAAACATCATATATTAAATTTTTAAATTCTCATAAATGCATAATTTCCTTGAAATCTGATCTTCATGCCTCATTATGCCAAGCAAGATCTAAGAGAGGTCTAGATGCAGACCTAGACTAAAGGTCCTACCCTATAAGATCACCCTAAAACTCCCATGAAATGCTTTGATCTCATTCTAAAATAGTGCCAAAAAACCTTAAAATTATTATATTCATTCATTATCATGCACATACCTCTTCATGTCATGGCTAGGCTTCTTATGCAACTTTGATATTAATGACCTATACCTTCATGTAAACATAAAACATCAATTGCCTTCAAATTCTATTTATTTCCTTAAAATTATATTTAATGACAATATACTTCAACATCCCTTAATGATAACACTCTCTCAATGCCCATTTTCACATCAACATACTAATAACTAGGCTTACTCTCTCAATGACATCAACCTCATACAAGATGCACCTTTCACATCAATGACAATACTCAACATACCTCCCCTAAAAGTATTACCTAAATATCTTCCAAACTATGAAGAGGTATATTGTCTCTGACACCAGTTCACTACTCATCATACTAATAATTATCACATCCTTTAATAAAATCTTAATGATCACCTCATGACCATACATATACCTACTACCCTTCCTCTCACAAATCACCCTCTCAAGAAGACTCCCCCTTATTCCCCTATGGATCCACCACCTATGGCCCCTTCTCCACCTATATTTTCTCCACCCATGATTCCCTCACCCATATATCCTCATTCCCCTATATCCCATTCTCCACCGGTTACCCCTTCATCTCCTATAGAGTCTACTACCATTCCCTTTCCTAAGCATCCCTTGCATGATAGCTCTTATCATCGTGATCCTTCTAGTGTTCGTACATTTTATATCAAAGAGATTTGATGCAAAGTATTTTATCAACTTTCCTTGAATATTTATGAGACTTTAGATGCATTATGAGTTCAACTTCATAGATACTTATCAGATGTTATGGATAATGTGTGTGGATAAATATATAAATATTTATGAATAGAAGTATGGTGTTATTTCATTTATTTCTTAATTTTGGATTGGATGTGTGCTTCAAATTTACATTTCTCTATTTTATTGGAACATAAATATATAATGAGAGGGGGGTTAAATAAATATATTTATTAACTTAGTCCATTTCAAAACCTTTTAATGTAGCTTAAAACTATATATATATATATATATATATATATATATATATATATATATATATATATATATATAGATCATAAATACACAAATAAACATAACACTAGATATACTATTGAAAACCCAACATGGAAAAAAACACCATGAGAATAGTTAGAATATACCATTCTAATCCAACCTCACAATAAATAACCTCATTAGTTAAAATGTTTAAGGGCACCAACCCTAAGGAAACACCAATCCCCTAATTTAAGAGCACCTACTCTAAGGAAGCACCCATTCCCTAACTGAGCATTAACTCAGCTTATCTGATGGCACCTACCTATTAGATTCTAATATGGATATACAACTCCATATTATAATGTAGATTCAAAAATGAATCTAATTCTTTTTTCTCTATTATAAGTCTGGTATATAACTCTCATGCTAAGTACTTCACATTTCTTCTCTTTTCTTCCACTCTCGTATTTTCCCCTCTATCTCTATGTTTTTATATTTTTATATTTGACACAGTTCAATAACATCAACTATAATAACCTTGTATCCTAGAACACACACACACACACACACACACACAAGAAATTGATCTAGGGTTTGTATCTCATCTATGCTCACACTAGTTTGCAAACACATCACACTCAATTCTATTGGACTTTAGTTCCTATCTTTAACTACAATTTTCTTGCATCTTCAACTCATGCTCCAACACCATTATTCTTGGTCTCATTACTATCTTCATCATATAATGGGATCTATTTTTGATGGACATGCCATATTTCACAAATTTGAATGATTACAACAATCAATCTCATTGTTTGTATCATAATTTATGACTTACTTGCATGTTCCTATGATTGACCATTAGGATGATCATATCTTTAAATATTGGTCATTGATCTTAAGTTTGGTTCCATAATATAATGTTATTCATTCAAATTGCTCAATTTTAAAATGAATCTATTAGATCAAACTCTAATAGGATCATGCACTCCATTTAATATTTTTATGTTTCTAAACTTTAACTATTTAACTTTAAGACATGTTCATTGATCTTTTTGATCTGAGATCCTACGTACCATTAGATCTTCATAATTTCATGAAAGTTTTCTCTATCTATGGTTAAGCATCGACCACTTTGTCCCATTGATTTCACTCACATTTTTAGATCTTCTTTGCATAATTAACCTCTCACTATTTGATCTTTTGACAAACTCAAACTTTATCTTTGACAAGCTCCCATGAATGTGACATTTGGTATTGGCACATGCCTTCTACACATTGTTATCAATTCCTACTATTGATATAATTGGAATTCTCACATTGATCATTGACTATTTGACTTTGAACTATATCATAGATTTACTATTCAAGCTCTATGATTTTGACACTAATTACTATTGTGTTCATTTTCAGATGACTTTGACATATTAACTTCATTATGATTCATTATATCTTCAATGTACGACTAAGAACAAACCATTAGATCTTCTAATAAGCTCAAACTTTACCTTATGAAAATTTGACTAAGTATGAAAACCATCTTAATATGCCTAGAAGGCTAACTTTGCACCTTCATATCTTTTGCTTCGCTCATCCACCTATTCTAAAATTGGGACCATATAAACTAGGTATGATAATGAACAAACCCATATGCTCAAATCTTCTTGAATCCTTGATGAATGATAGATATAACACCATTAATCTGCTCACTCAAATTCTTCTACCACAAAGGTAACCATGTTTAGAACTACCTGGAAGGCCAACCTTTATTCTTGCATAACTTTTGATGTGCTTCATTGCATGACCTATAATTTAGCACATAAGATCCTCTCACATAAGGGATTCCATCCATATATTCATCTAATATATAAACCTTCATACATGTAATATATGACATCATAAAAATTAATACTTAGTTTTTTCTTTCCATTTACAAATTTGACTGTGGGAAAACAATGTCAAAATACTTGGGAGCTTAAATTTTCTCATGCATATCTTTTATCATGCTATATCACGTGACCTAAGATTCAACACATATAAACTAGGAACAAAAATGAACAAACCCATATAATCATTTTGTCTAGATACATCCATGTGTGTGAATTCTAACCTCATTAGCATGCTTACTTGGTTTTACTTGAACCCTTTTGTGAATTTGGCTAAATATATAAAATTAGTGAATTTTGTCTGAGTAGACAAATTTGTATCCCCATATCTTCAATTTCACTTCATTGTAGGGCTTCAAATCTAGTGCATAAAAAATAGGGACTAATGTGATCAAAACCATATGATAAAATTCCATAGATGCATCCACAAATGGCAATGGTAACATCATCAAAGTGCCTTCTTAAATTTCCTATCATAGACCTAAAATGTCTAGATAAACAAAATGAATAACTAGATGAATTATACTAGTGCACACAAGCACTCCAATCATCTTTAACCTCTAATAAGATCCCTTACATATCCTCTAATCATCATATTAATCCCTAAGCATTAATGACATATATAATTCTAATAATCTCCCTTTTGACATCAATGATAATCATATTTCCAATAATATCCCCCTTTGTCATTGATGGCAAACTAAATGCTCTGATCTTCTAATATTATAATCCTTCTATGGCATTGCTTACATTGTCTTCTGATGAGTATGAACTAAAGCTATTCATACCAAACTTACTCCTTCTTAGTCAATGGCACATTTGCCTAAACTTCAACTTGGACACTTTCTCTAGTCTTATTTAGTATTCGCACTTTTTCTCCAAACTTTTATAGAGATCATTTGATCTTATTCTCCCCCTTTGACATTAATGGCAAAGGGACTCTTTCTCATTGTTTTTCCAAAAAAAAATTCTCTTTTATCAAATAAAGGAGTTTGTCCAAGAATCTGTAACCATCAACTCATTAGAAATTTGAAAAAGTATGTATACCTAAGTTTTATTTTCTCTCTTCTTCTAGGGATTAAAAAAGCTTCTATGATTCTCCCCCTTGTATTCATGTACCATCACTATGATCTAGTGATGTGATGTAGGATCTACCACTACCAACTTATGTCTCATATACTCAAATTATTCCTTAGGAAATGGTTTGGTGAATATGTCTACAATTTGATCTTGAGTTGGCACATAATCCATTGTGACCTCTTGATCTACAACCTTTTCTCTTAAAAAGTGATACTTAATTGATATGTGTTTAGTTCTTGAATACATCACTATATTCTTAGATATATTAATAGCACTTGAATTATCACAAAGAATAGATATAGGTGACTTGTACTCTACCTTGATATTTTTGAGTTTTTGTTTCATCCACAAGACTTGAGTGAAAGATGCCACAATTACCACAAACTTTGTTTCTACTATGAAAAGAGTAAATAACTCTTGCTTTTTTCTCAGTCATAAAATAAGTCTATTTCCAAGGAAAAATTCACCACCACTAGTAATTCTTCTATCATCCACACTTCCTATCCAATCAACATCTATATATGTTGTCAAATTGAAATCTACTTTTAGGATACCATAAGCCATAGTCAATTGTGATCTTGATATATCTAAATATCCTTTTTATTGCATTGACATGTAACTCTTTAGGATCAACTTGAAATCTTACAACCATGTACATTATTTGCATGATATCAAATCTTGATGCAGTTAGGTATAACAAGCTACCTATCATTAATATGTACATAGTCTAATTTGCATCAAGGGACTCATCCTCTTTGCTTAACTTATAACTAGTTATAATGATAGTACTAATTAGTTAGTTATCTTCCATTCCAAGCTTCTTGAGCATTTCCTTTACATACTTGGTTTGGGATATAAATATCCCTTCATTAGTTTGTGTTATCTTTAGACCAAGGAAGAAATAAAATTTTCCAAGCATAGACATTTCAATCTCACTTTGTATTTATCTATAAAATTCTTTGCACATTTTTTTGTTTCTACCACCAAAGACGATGTCATCTACATATACAACAACAATCAACATTTTCTCACCTTTTGATTTGAAATACATATTATTGTCTACACATCCTTTGTTGAAACCTTGTTGTTGTAGGTATTAGTCAAATCTTGAATACCATGCCTTAGGTGCCTGTTTTATACCATACAAAGCTTTTTTTAGTTTGCATACATAATCTTCTTGTTTTGATAGCTGAAAAGCTTCAGGTTGTTCTATGCAGACTTCCTCTTATAGGTTCCCATTCAATAAAGAAGTATTAGCATCCATTTTATAGGCTTTAAATTTATTATAAATAGAGAATTCTAGAAACATTATTATAGCTTCCAATCTAGCAAATAGAGCAAATGATTCCTCAAAATCTATGCCTTCAACTTGTGCATATCCTTTGCACATCAATATTTTATTATTTCTTATGACATCTCCATCCTCATTGAACTTGTTTATAAAGACCCACTTTAAACCTATCATATTCTTGTTTGAATGTCTTGGAACTAATTTCCAAGTTTTGTTCTTTTCAATTTGGCTCAGTTATTTTTACATGGCTTTAACCAATTCTCATCCTTGCTAGTATCAACATAGCTCTGAGGCTAAATTTTAGACATTAGAGTAAAACTTACATGTTCCTTATTTTGTGTAACTCTTCTCCTTGTCTAAACTCCTTCATTCTTATTACCAATTATCTACTCTATAGGATGATCCTTCTGAACAAATCTTGTAGGTGCCTTTTCATTCATTTCTTCAGCTTCTTCATTAGATGTTTCTTCTTTAAATTTTGATTCTTATATATATATTTATTTATCAATTTTAACTTGTTTCAAGCCTTCTTAAACCTTGACATTGATGTTCTCTATAATATTGTGTATCCTTTTATTTTAACATGTATAGGCTTTGATATGGGTGGAATAACCAATAAATATTCCTTCATCCAATCTTGACTCAAATCTTCCCAATTTGTCATCCTTTCTCCTAATATAGCATTTGCTTCAAACACTTTGAAGAAATTAATAGATTAAAGTTTTACATACCATAGTTCATAGGGATTTTTGTCATTGTTTACCCTTAGTTGAACTCTATCCAACATATATGCTCTTATTTAGATTGCTTTTGTTCAAGTATCCATCAAGTAACGTGGCCTCTTTTAGCATTGTTCTAGCCATCTCCTTGACTGTCTTGTTCTTTATTTCAATAACTCAATTCTATTGTGGAGTCCTTGATGTAGAGTAATGTCTTTTTATTCCATGCTTCTCATAATTCTCTATGAACTCATTTGAGATGAATTCTTCACCTTTATCAGATCTTAAGCATTTAATTTTTATCCAATATCATTATCCACCATGGCCCCAAATACCTATAATCTCTCAAATTATTATGACTTGTCCTTCAAAAAGGTTACCCATGTCATTCTTGAGTAATCATCTAAAAATAACATTAAGTATCTCTATCCTTTATATCTTCTTATCTTAGTAAGAGCACAAAGATTAGTATGAACTAATTCTAGAGGCTTTGTAATTGCTTACTCCTTTGTTTGAAATTTGACCTTTGTTTTCTTACCTTATTAACTTTCATTACAAATAGTGTCTCCAAGTTTGGTTATCTTAGGAATGTATCTAACACAATTATTTGAGATCAATTTGACTAGGTTATAAAATTTGGCATAACCCATTCTTCTATGCCATAACCAACTCTCATCAATATTTCCTATCAGGAAGCTATTACCATTCACTTCAACAAGATTATAGATATTGCTTTCAATTCTTTTCCCTTTTATAACTAGTCTTCCAGATCTCTTTAACTTGTAGATTTCTACATTAAATGTGACCTTATATCCATTATCACATATTTGGATGGCACTTAGTAAATTATGCTTAAATCCTTAAACATAAAGGACATCATGTGTAGGGAGTTTTCCATATATGTTTAAGGTTCCCTTATCTCTGATATTTATTGAAGTTTTATCTCCTAAGCTAATAGATCCTTCCTTACATTTTCTCAATTTGATGAACTTGCTCTTGTCACCAATCATATGTTTTGAGCAACCATTGTCTATTACCCACAAATTATACTCCTTGGCATATAATGCAATTTGAGAAATCGTAGATTTATATTTCACTTTCAACACATCCTTTGATTTCTTATTTGGCTTCTTTTTCTCCTTTTCAGAGACTTTTGAACCCTTGTTCACACTAGGAGGCATGCCTTTGTTTTTACTTTGTGTTTTTGGTCTTACAAAGTTTTTTATACTTTGTTTATCTATGTGACCAAAATTATTACTATTATATCATCTTAAATTTGTATCTAACAAGGGAGTAAATGAATTTCTACTTACAAAATTTGTTCTCCTTTTAGGTACAATTCTACAATAAATATCCCTATGACCAAAATGATTATAGGTATAAAAATAATCATAGAAAGATGAGGAATACTAGGTCATATAAATTATTTGAGTATTATGAGGAGCTCTTCTAAACTCTAGCTTCTTCAAGTCTCTGACTTTTGTATATCCATCTGCATCAGCTACCTTTGTCTTCTTATTTTCTTTAGGCTTCCTTTCTCCTTTAGATTTCTTCACATCAGTTGTGTTTGAATCTATCTTTGTAATCTTATAATCTTTATGTTTCTTTGCTCCTAATTTTACTTCTACTTTGAAGTTGTCATATAGGTTAGAAGATGTACTAGTTATGCAAATTTTTCCTTTTTCATAACCAAGACTTGATCTCTCTTTTGAAGGATTTTGAGAGTTTATAAATTCATCAAGAATGTATGATCCTCTTATTAACTTCATACTTTTGTATGGTTATCCTTTATATTTCTCAATCTCTTTTCTCCAATCCACTATCTCTGATTCTAACTCCATACACTCATTAGATTTATATTGTAGTTCAAGTTTGACTACATCTATTCTTTTAGACTCTTCAACTTGTGTCTTTAGGCTAACCACCATCTAATCAGATTTTTCAAGACCTTTGGATAGTTTTTCAATTTATTTTTGTCCAAGATACTTCTATCTTGAGTTCTCTTTTCTCAAGTTGTCTATTTCCTCTAAAGCAGAAATGACTTCACACTCTAGATCCACTTCTCCTTCATCATCAGTCTTCAAATTATTGTTCTAGATATATAAAAGTTGATCTTAATGCCATGAATAGTACATCCTTTTCCTTATCCACAAAATCACTATCATGACCATCATCAAAACTATCACTATCATTTAATGAATCACTATCTTCTTTTATGTATAGACCTTTCTTATTTTTGAAGAAGTTTTTCTTCTTGAAATAGTGGGGTTTCACCTTTTTACTACTCTCTTCTTACTTAGAGTTATCCTTTTTATTATAAGGGAATTTAGCAACAACATGTCACACTTTATCACATTTAAATAATTTAAAGGGTAACTTACCTCTATACTTTCTAGACCCTCTTCTTAACCTTCTGCCAAAGTTGGCTTCTTCTTCATTAGTCTCCTTAGATCCAAATGTAGGTGCTTCTGTCTTTACTAGTTTGGATACTTTAAAAGAAACTTATCTCTTGAAATTATTTGTCTTTCCCATTCTCATCTCATAGGCTATTAATGTTCCATGCAACTCATCTATAGTGAGTTTATCCAAATCTCTTGCTTCCTCTATTGTAGAGATTGTTGAGTCGTACCTTAATCATAGAGATTGTAGGACATTTTTGACAATAACTAGATCTTTCATCTCTTCTCCAAGGCCTTTTATTCCATTGAGGATTTCATCTAACTTGAGGAGGTAGTCTATAATTTTCTCTTCTTCATTAATTTTAAGGCTTTCAAACTTGCCTTTAAACATTTGTATCTTGGCTTGCTTTACTTTGTCATCACCTGCATAAATGATTTTCAATTTATTATAGATATCTTATGCATTTTGATAATGCATCACTTTAAAAAACTCTAAATTAGACAATAAACATAAAATATTATTCTTAGCCTTGGCATTGCTCTCATTGGCTTTCTTGGCAGCCTAATTAGTAGGATTTATAGCAAGAGTTATATATCCATTTAAAATAGGCATACATACATCAAACCCTAATGAATATAAATGTGATTCCATTCTTATACTCCAAAATTCATAGTTTGATCCATCAGAGAGAGGTTCCTTGTTTGAGGAAGACCCTTCTTGACTAGCCATTTGTGTTCACCATCTAAAATCTACCTAAGTGATTAGGCTTATTCTAAGGAACTTAGATCTGATACCAATTGTTAAAACAAAAATATATACTGAGAGGGGGTGAATAAATATATTAATTAACTTAGTCCTTTTCAAAACCTTTTAGTGTAGATTAAAACTATATGTAGAGATCAAAAACACACAAATAGACACAACACTAGATATATTGTGGAAAACCCAATATGGGAAAAATCATCATGAAGATGGCTACTAGAATATACCATTGTAATCTAACCTCAAAATAAATAACATCACTACTTACAATGTTTAAGGGCATCAACCATAAGGAGACACTGATCCCCTAATTTAAGAGTACCTACTCTAAGGAAACACCCACTCCATAACTAATAACCAACTTAGCTTATCTGATGGTACCTACCAATCAGAGGCTAGTGTGGAGATACAACTCCATATTACAATTTAAATTCATAGTTGAATCCAATTCTCTATTACAGGTCTAGTTTGTAACTACTCATGCTATGCACTTCATCTCTCTTCTTTTCTCTTCCACCCTCTTCTCTACCCATATGTCTCTATGTATCTATATTTTTATATTTCACATAATTCAATAACATCAGATACATCAGATCTATATCCTAGATGACATATATATAAGTAATTGATCTAGGGTTTGTATCTCATCTGTGTTCATACTAGTTTACTAACACATCATGCTTAATTCTATTAGACTTTAGTTCCTATTTTTAAATGCAAGTTTACCACGTCTTGAACTCATGCTCCACCACCATGATTCTTGGTCTCATTACTATCTTTATCATATACTAAGATTTATTTTTGATTCACATGTAATATTTTAAAAAATTTATCAATTACAACAATCAATCTCATTATTTGTATTGTAGTTTATGGTTTACTTACATGTTCCTGCATATTCCTGTGGTTGACCATTAGGATGATCATATCTTTAAATATTGATCATTGATCTTAAGTTTGATGCCATGATCTGATATTCTTCATTAAAATTGATAAAATTTAAAATTCATATATTATATCAATCTCAGATAGGTTCACATACTCCATTCAATCTTTATATACTTCTAGACTTTAACTATTTAACTTTAAAATGCATCCATTGATCTTTCTAATCTAAGATCCCACTTGCCATTAGATCTTCATATTTATATGAATCTTATCTATGTCTATGGTTAAACATAAACCACTTGGTCCCATTGATTTCACTCACTCTATTAGATCTTCTTTGCATGATCAACCACTCACTATTCGATCTTCTAACAAGCTTTAACTTTAATACTAATGAGCTCCTATGAATGTGACACTTGGAATTAGTGCATGCCTTCTGCACATTATTATTAGTTCTTTCTATTGATACACTTGGAATTCTCATATTTATCATTGACTATTTGACTCTGAACCACACCATAGATTTATTATTCAAGCTCTATGATTATGACACTCGTCACTAGCATGTTCAATTGTAGATGCCTTTGACATATTGACTTAATTTTACATCATTAGATCCTCAACATATGATTAAGCACAAATTGTTAGATCTTATAACAAGCTCAAACTTTACCTTGTGTATATTTGACTATGGGGACCATCTCAATATGCTTATAAGGCTAACTTTGCACCTTCATATCTTTTGCTTCGTTCATCTACTTGTTCTAAAATTTAGACCATATAAACTAGGCATGATAATGAACAAACCCATATGCTCATTTTTTCCTAAATAATTTGCACATTATAGAATTAATTCCATTAATATTCTCACTTAGATTCTTTTGCCATAGAGCTAACCATGCTTAGAACTACCTAGAAGGCCAATTTTTTTCTTACATAACTTTTGATGCACTTAATTACATGACCTATAATTTATCACATAATATCCCCTCATATAGAGGATTCCATCCATATATTCATCTAATCTATAAAATTTCATGCATGAAATATATGAGATCATAAAAATTCCTACTTAGATTTTTCTTGCCATCTACAAATTTGATTGTGGGAAAACACTGTCAAAATACCTAGGAGCCCAAATTTTCTCATGTATATCTTTTATCTCACTACATTACGTGACTTGAGATTTAGTGCATAGAAACTAGGGAAAAAATGAACAAACTCATATGATCATTTTGTCCTAACACATCCACGTGTGTGAATGTTGACCTCACCAACATGCTTACTGGGTTTTTCTTGAACCCTTTTACAAATTTGGCTAAGTATAAAAACTTAGTTAATTTTGTTTGAGTAGCCAAATTTGCATCCTTGTATCTTCAACTATGCTTCATTACATGGATTTAAATTTGGCATATAATAACTAAGGACTAATGTGATGATAACCATATGATCGACTCCCCTAAACTAATCCACACATGGTAATGTTAGAAAAGTGCCTTCTCATATTTTCTTGTCATAAACCCAAAATGTCTAGGTGAATAAAATGAAGAACTAGATGGATTATACTTATGCACATAAGCACTTAAATCATCTCTAGCCTCTGATAAGATCCCTTACACATCCTCTAATCACCATATTCAGTCTTGAGAATCAATGAAATCCATAATGCCAATAATCTCCCTTTTGATATCAATGACAATCATATTTCTAACATATTTTATATCATTTGACATTGTGTCAAATTCTTATCTATCTTACATGGTGAATTTTATTTTGAATTACATGTTACTTATACTATCATTATGTTTCTTATGTTCTCTTATGGATACTTTTTCATGATTACACACCTACTCTTCTCAAGTTCCTTTTCTATGGTTATCTTATTCTCTTTCATAATTGTTTGTTATCTTATCTCAATATACATGCATAATTGTTATTATGACTTATTTATACAAACCTTACTCCCTTTAGTCATTCCTCATTTACAATGTGATCAATTAGCAAACAATTCATCTCATTATAATCTCCTTTTTCCAGTCCACCTTGGATCTCCCCTTATTCCTCTTTATTACATTTCACAAACTAAGCATACACATGGTTGAGACTCGAGATAACATGTTGGTTCATGGTTAATCCTAAGTATTCTAGTTAGTCATATCTTTGGATACTTAACTTCCTCTAGATAAAGCTTAAATGTCATTCACATGTATCAATTTATCTCTCGTGATTGTTCATTCCAAGTCTATATGGAGGAGGAATCTTAAAATCCATAAACATTCAAAATCCAAATCATTTAGCAAAAGACAATGATCTATAAGGCAACATTCAAAATTTTCAAAAGTCAAATCACACTAAAATATGTGATTCTAAGCACATATCCTTTTTATAATTGAATATCAAAATCCACATTTGGCCTCATTATAGAGCTGAGGTCCATTGGGGTGTGATAGGCCATTAGATCATAAAATGAGAGTACAAAAATATTTTAGTGCTACCTAATTTTTCATGCAAGTACTAAGTCTTTTTGGTAGGCTGATGGATCTATAAGGGGTCCTGAGGAATGAGGAAAAAGTCATGGGAAGGTAAGTCCATTTTAATTTTCCTTTTAAAAATAACTAACATGATTTAATCTTAGTACCATACTTATTTTCCTATACAACTTTGTGCCTATAGTGAATAGGTATCCTCTATATATTGATCATCACTAGTCACTTAGTGTATTTTCATGTCTTCAGTATGCCTCATGTCTCCTAAGGACTTCTCATTAGATGCCTACATTATGATTCTTATATTCCCTCTTTTTCTCCATATCACCTTACTATTTTCCCTTGAAAAATATTTGTTTTCACTGATCACTTCACCTAGGGATTCCATTTGTGAGTTGTAGTGTAAAACCTTGGAAAGGATGAGGCCTTCCTCAAAAATTACCATTTTTTCACATTACCATTCCAAACATCCCATTTTACCATATATTCACATTATTTTAACCTCATTTGTGTTGCCTTTGTGAGTTGCAATGTAAGACCATGGATAGGACCTAGCCTTCCTCACAAAATTTTCCAATACCTGAGTCATAACAAAATTACATGTGTCAAATATGAGATAAGATGTGATTAATTATGAATTAAATGTAATTAACATGATTATTATCTTGATTTAGTATATTTTATGATTAATTCATTAATCTTTCACTTTTATCTTCTTGTTTTTTAATTGCATGTAAGAATACAACCATTTTTCTTAAGTTTTTCATAATTGTCAACTTGAATTAGTGTGATTAATTTAAGACCATTTTTCTAATTAATTTTTATTTTACACTTCACAACATGATTTAGTATGATTTATTAACTTAATTGATTTTTTTTTATACCATTAGTTTTCTGCATTCTTTCCATTTTATTACATTATCTTCATACTTACCAATGTGATTTAGTATGATTTTACTTTTTTTAATTTGGTGCTAATATTGTTCATGGTTTCAAAACATTTTTCTCTCTTTTTTACCATTTTTTTGGTTTATTATACTTAGTCATATTTTGTTATTACACATTTCCCATCATGATATAGTGTGCAATGCATTTGTTTTTGATTAACTATACTTTTCCAAGTCCTTTTTGCATGTTTATTTTTTACCATGCATGTGTACTACATAATGCTATAAAAAGAAAACACCACACATATATTTCCTATAACATATACAAAAAATAAAAATACATGTGCTATAAATAAATATATCCATGCATCAACAACCAAAACCAAAATATAACTCATATGATCATCATCCAACTGTCAAAACAAAATATCTCTATATCTCATGTGTTTTTATACAAAATATAAAAACACATTGCTCTAACTCTATGGTTAGGATCCATAATGCCTATCTTATGGCCTATCCATGCTACACATAGATTCCATAGACTATACCCTCTACATGATGCTGTATAATGAGGTTGTTTGAGACCTTAATCTAACTACCTATCCTTGTAGGTTGGCCACATGGGCCTATACCTATCCCAAATATATCATGGTAGCCATGTATACTATTCTCTCCTAAGTCAATTCTTACCAAGCCTATGCCTCTCTTATTTCCAACCCTATTGGTGGTTGAAATCCATCTTTATGTGTGTGTAATTACCTCATAGCCTCCCCCATAAGTCTAAATTGGCTCACCTGAGCTGGGGTAGATGGTACCATATGATCATTCAATGTGGTAAGGTTGTATGGTGATAACACTTTATCCAAAATGTCATGGACAACCATCATGACTGAGGATCCCCATCTAGTCTCCTCTATCACATGGTATATAAAAATCAAAACCTAGATAAATATTATATCACATATATATATATATATATATATCTCAAAACTTATCTACCTACAATCATACACAACTACTATTCTATCTCAAAGACTAACAAATCCAACATTTATTACCTATCCATATGTCACCAACCACCATCTCCCCATATTCTCATCTATTGAGTGTGATATTTCCATTAACCTATCCTATGAGAACCTCATCCATGGGATGACTCCTAATTAACACAAAACTTGGACTCACCACTTGCACATGTCTTGGGTCTCTCCTCAATGGTGCCTCTATAGACCAACTCTACTCTGGGTTGATTATTGGGTCATCATTTATCAACACCTTTAGTTATCTATCCTAACACTAGCATCTCCATCAATGGTATTCCTTAGGTGGTCATTTACCCTCTTGTTGTGGTGCCTATTATGGTACTTACTACTCCCCAACATCCACATCCATGCCCTTTCCTACTCTAGCTATCAGTTTTTATGTTTAACCAATCCATGGTCCCACATGTTGTAACCTATTATTTAATCTCTTGATTGGCACCACTCCTTCTCCTATCCCCATTTATCTCTCTCATATGTCATGTCAAAAATTTAGGTACTATTATAGGAGCCACTAGGTGTGGGAATCCAAACTGACCTAGTAAGCATGCCACTAGCTGTGACTCTACCCAACAAGTATAGTGGCCTATGATCCACTCTAGATCCATACCTAGTGCTATGGTCACCCAAATAGGCAAAATCATAGTAATATGTGCATAGGTATTCCACATGATCTCTTCTCATATGACTATCTTTACTACTAGCATGTGGGGCATGACCTACACTACCTGGTCCTATTTCCATCTAATCACTTGAGGTAACTTATCATTGACCACATGGAAAAACCCAACTATCTAGTATATCAAGAACCTCTCATATATCCATGCACTTAGTAACACTACTGGTCCCATGGTATTATGCCCTCTAGATGTCTTTACTATTCCAAAATTATTTACCTTTCAAAAATGTACCATCAAATTTCTTATGTTGATCATATATTTATCTCTACTAACTCTTTTTCTAAACCATAAAAATTTCTATAATCCTAATATAGTAGAGAATATTTTCAAATATTATATGTACATGTTGTGAAAATTTTAATTTTTTACTATTTTTTGCTAATCTCTATAGGTTCAGCTAATGTTCATCACATTGGTAACCTTCACATTTATTTCATCTCCTTCTTTATCTATAACACTAAATTAAGTAAAGGTATGTGTTTTCTAATTTTATCCTTTCACTTATCTTATTTTCTCTTTATTTCACTTTATTTAGCTTCTATATTATGTGTCTCTATGTTCTTTTCTTAGAGTAGCATCTTGTGTTTCGCATACATGACACAAGATGAGATTCAAATGGGGCATATATATACACATAATATTTTCAAACTTTATTAATTATTTATTCTATTTATCTTATAGGAATCCATCAAGTCTCAATATCTCTAAGTCCATGCCTTAAAGGGTGCACTAGGAAAGGGGTGGGGAGACCATTGGTGCTTTGCAAGATTTTTTCCCCTTTTGCCTCTTGCTATCTACACACTTGTCTCCTAATAACCATTACCATAATATTTTCCTAATATTTTCACCCTCCTCTAGTCACTTACCATATTTATTATCCCTTTCCCTAACCTAAACCCTTTTTTGGTAGTTTACATGACTATGTCGGCCAAATTGACCTTATATTGTTACTGACAAAGCTGACTAGGAACTAAGTCAGCCATTATTGACATAATTCATTACCTAGTTAGTTTTTTGTCAATTTCAATATTAGGTCCACTGGGTCAACCTTGTCAGCCCAAACTTTTGGAAGGGTTTAGGGTTAGATCCACCTATATAAACACATTCATTTTTTCCATTTATAATAGAAGAGAAGAAGTAAGATATATTATACATCTATTTATCCACCATTCTAATTGAGGATAAATCTTAGGATTTTATACTTTATTTACAAAAATGAATATTGTATTATGGATAAGTCTTTTAGATGCATTGATAAGTTTTGTAACCTAGATTTGATTTATCCTTATCATCTTTAAATACCACAACAACCACTTGTGAAGCACCTTAGCCAATAGAGGGATTGAGGCTCGGTGGGTTCATATTCAAAGGTAAGTATTCCTAACTTTTATCTTCTTTTGTAAGAGTAGATAGATATGCATTTACACTTCTCTTCCATGTATTAAGATTCTATATACATTGATGTGAGTATATGTCTTCTATGCATGTTTAATTTTAATTTTTATTGCCCCCACTTTATGCTACAATCTTTGGTGAGAACTAAATTATATTTTTTTTACTTGTTATTAGTTTAGTGAATATGAAAACATAGGACCTAGTTAGGGTTACTATATATTTTTGATTTATTGGAGGCTTTATAACCTTCACTAGTGATATTATTGTGGTAAGAGATCCCTTAGATAGGTCTAGTAGATACATATTGGTCATGACCCCGATTATCAAATATATCCCCAATTGGAAGTAGAATTAGGATCTATCTTCTCTGAACTAGGATTGATTTGTAGATCTATTGCATTTCTCATTACATACACTTTTAACCTTATTTATTTATTTATCTACACTTATAAGGGGGAAGTTGATTCATTTAATTAGTTACTCCATTAATAATCATATCTCAAATTTCTTTATGAAATAAATATTTCATAAATAAAATAAACTACTTTTCATTAAATTAAATGATGTGATAGGTTTAGTTTATATTATAATAATCCTTTCAATAATAATTCCTCAAATGTTAATTAATGAGGTTTATTATTATAAGCACACGAGTTTACACAATGATGCTTCAATATTAACTTTATTAAAAATTTCCATTATAATCTTTTTATCAAAATTTAAGTAAAGATGACATGACCACCCTAACCTATCCTATGATATAGTCCTGACAACTTGGGTATACTACATATCTATTCATCAAAATCAAGCTCCGATGTAGTTCTCCACTTAAGCATGTGAAACGTCTCCTTTATCATATGGCATCACTTAATGGGGTTGGAATTCAAATCAAAACCAAGCTATTAATAACTATATCAAAAATAAAAATATTATATAATCTCTAAAAAAGAACACTTGAAACAACATTGTTACTTTAAGACACTTCCACATCTTAAGTTCATAATGCTAATATAAAATAGCTAATTCAAAAGGGTTCACATGAGTGTAAATATAAATGATAGATGAACCTACATTCCTTTGACTCAAATTAATTTATAATACTCAATAACTCTAATCTAACAATATTTAGATAAGTTTTGTTTCTCAAGAGTGTCTTTGTCAATGACAAAGGTCAAATCAAATAAATCCAAACATTTCAATAACACACATTAGAGATATGAATAAGGTCACCACCTAAATTAATAATTATATTCACAAATATTATTCATTTTTTCATTTTTTAGTCACTAAAATTAACATTTAATGATAAAATAATGCATTTATGACCATACTTATGCACACTTAACCTATGCTCAGTTCCATGGTTCTAAACTATAATTCCTCTAATTCTATGTTGGAAGATATTTTATAATTAAGTAATTATAATACTGAATCTTCATATTATTTATTCTAAGTACCCTACACTCACTATTAAATTGATTTAATCTTAAATTTTAGTTGTCTCTTCTCCTCAAATAAGTTCATTCCTTTAGGACCATCCTACTTAGTAGTAGATTATTAAGACATCAGTTTTGTCCTCCCACCAAAAAATGGATAATGGATTATATCACACATTTATTAAGTCCCATTTGAATTAAACCATAAAATATCACTATATAATCACATTTTTATTCACTTATACACTAGATGGAAAGAGACTTTTATGTTGTAAACACCATAATTATTATAATTGTACATTGAGAGGAAAACACCTAATCTTCCCAATTATAAGTCCACAAATAAAAAGTATGCCTGAGATAAGTATGAATACACCTCAAAGGTCATAAGTCATTGTTGAATCAAATAATTACACTAATATTACACCAACATAAAACATTACACTAGTATTTCACACACATCATTGTAACATGGGATAATTACATGAATTTTGATACCCCTTTATAGTATCTCTATGTAGTAAATGCTTAACATGGAGCATGCTAAGGTCAATCAAAAATTCTGATGTTAACCCATTTTCCCCCATTTACAATTTTTTTCCTCATTGTCTATTGATCTAGGGTTCCAAGTGATGAATAAGATATGTAGTGGCTTCCATAATGAATCCAACGTACTTGATAACACACATAAGACCTAAAAATTAAGTTTGTTGGGTCAAACATGATCCATATTTAAAATATCACATGGGGACCCTCTTTATTTAGCATATTTGTTATCTTTTCAAGTTCTTTTATACATGAAATATTTCATTTATGAATGCCATTCAAATGGTAGGGATGTGGTTCCATTTATTGTCTCTAACTTATGAGCCGAACTTGTTTATCACATTCTAGTTTATGTATGCATCATGGGGTTATATTTATCATAAAATTTTAAATGTCAAGTAAAATGTAAATTATTGTATGACTAAATTATTCCTCATAATCCTAGCTAGAATAATTTTATTTTATTACATTGTTGAGGTTTTTTATTATATTATGGTAATGTTTTAAGCATATTTAATTCAAATTCTAATCTAAATGACCATGTTATCCATTTGAAATTTTTATTTATCTCTTGAAACATTTCATTTCATTCAAAATTAATTTAATTTGATTTAATTACTCATTCAAATTTAGGCTTTATTTGGGCTTTACTTGTAGTAGATTTCATTTTTAATTGAAACTAGTTTTTCACTTCTCATGTTAGGTTTGTGTTGTTAAATGCTTTACTCATGGGTTATTCATGCATTGATGGATTTTGGTTTTCAACTAACTTACTGATTATTTCTCATGTCTGCATTTTCTTTGTATATGTATTTAGAGATGAAATGTTATGCAATCAAATATTTTCAAATGGCTAGGTCCTTTTAACACCCCTAAATCCTAATATTGTGCCATGTGACATAATCTCAATGACCTGATCTAATAGAGACTTAGTGTGATATATAAATCCATGTTCCCTCAAAGACTCAAGATTGTGCCAAGTTCCATAATCCTAGAAAATTAGTGACCCAAAAGTGTTCTAGTAATGATAAAGTTTTGTGCCCTTAAAATTACACCATATTTCATCATACTGCTAACCCAAAGGTGACATTAGTAGATTATTTATACACTCATTATCATGTGAATGGATTAGTGAGATCCATCCACATGTCATGATCCTAATAAGCTAGAGGTGACATCAATAGAGTTTCTTATACAGTCATTATTATGTGAGAAGAGTATTGAAATACGTTCATGTGTCAAAATCCTACTAAATATGAATATTCTAGAAATGTAAAGTATGTGCCTTAAGACCCTGAAACTGTGCCACTTGTCACCATCCCATGAGCCTAAATCCTTGAACCTTAGAGTGATAGAAGTATTGAATTGTAGACCATGTGGTCTAGGAAAGCCATGAAGATAGTGAAGTAGAAGCCTTAGAAATCTAAGAAGGTGACAAGTGGTAGAGAATTAGACACATAAGTATTCACCTCAACATATAATAAGTTAATTTGATGGCTAGGGTAAAGAACAAATGATGGGAAAGTGACAACTTGTGTTTTATTGAATTCAAATATAGAAATGAGAGGAGAATAGGTGATTTCAAGATATTAACCAAAACATTTTGAACTAGATAATAACATGCATCATTGGTTTCATAAGTTGATCATAAGAAGGAAGAAATAAAATATAAATGGAGATGTATATGATATAGGAAAGGATATGGGTAAAGGAAGAGTCCAAAATTGAGAATTTTATTGACATCTATAAGGTAGATTCAATCCAAAAAACATGGATATCACTAGGTTTATAAATAGAAATGAGTACATCTATTTATAGATCAAAACAATCCATTGTTAGATATTTATTGGGAATTAAAATTTAATAGGAAATGTCACATATGGAAGGGGATTTATTGTCTTGTAAATACACATAAATATGTGAAATGGATGAATATAGAGTAAAGATCCAATATATTTATCATTGTCTTTCACTCATAATTAGGTGTTTCAACCTATTTGGATAAATGATCAATTAGTGGAAGGAATTGAATACTAGAGATTCCATATTGTTCATAGTAATATTTGAGTGCATTGAAAATTTAATCCACTTCTATATTATAAGTTGTATATGGGACTTATGACATGACTGGATCCTTATCCTTCCTAGATGTGTTATTATAAAATATTGATCTTTAATCAATTATTCAATTTAATGTTTGTATCATGAGCATTTAATTAATGGTTGTCTATCATGGTCAAGATGGACTATCATTGTGTATATAAGCATCATTTATTTTTATTTTAAGGGGCCAATAAATTTGATCCAAAAATTAATGTCATAATTACACCAATATTACACTTATTTTTCCCTCATGTTTCTAGAATTTTATTATTTGCCTTGGTAGACACATTTGAATACTAAAACTCTATTGAGATTGATCCAGGATTTCACCTACCCTTCATACTAGTTTTGTATTGATAGTTTACCAAAGACCTTGATTTGATAAGTAATTTTTGTAAATAAGTTTTGATATTGTTGATGTGCAAGTGGATATATAATTATATTATGTAGTAGCCAACTTTTTTGGATCTAAGAGATTATTTTGATTATATTGAGGATTACATTGGTTATGATGTACAAATAGCTATAGTTTGGTGTAATTTTTTTCTTTGAATAGATTTCTAGATTTCATGTTGACATATTATTTTCTTGGAGCCTTGTTCATTGTGGTGTTTTAATTTTTGTAATAGCTAGATTTTATTCCCAGTGATTAACTAAAAACCACATTAATATAATTTATAATTATTAAAATACCTATCTAAATCAAGGAAGTTATCTCTTTTCTACCCTACCCTTCCCTCTCTTTTATCTTTTTTAATGATAAATTACCTACCCATTACATTGTAAATACCCCATTTGTAGAGGAACCAATAGTGAGATATTGAATACCAGGGGGGAAATTTTTGAAACTTTGGTGGAAAAAATCATATCCTACCCATGCTATAATATTTTGGAAGTTTCTTGGCCTATGGATCACCAATAGTTCTTAAGAATAAAGAGACTTTTATCCCATGAACTATTAATTATTTTTATTTATTTCAACCAATGAAATTCCTAACTATGTTTGGGTGTGTCACAATATTAACCTAATAAAAATTGGCACTATAAAGAGGTATAATCTTTTAATTGATTATTATAGTTTAACTTGACACCCTCTCCTTCTACTTCTCGAAACATTTATTGTGTGCTTCAAATGCACCAACAAAAATTAGTACTTGGAGGGCCATGAATATATTCCATTTAAGATTCTATTATATATTATTTATCTATTGATTATCTAATTTATACCACACTTAGAGGATGATAGGTCTATATCTATCCTAGGATGGATTATATTTTTGAATCAGCCATAAAAATTCTAGGAAATTAACATGATTTACCTGAGGATCCCTTTTATCTCCTCTTGATGTTTTAAAATAATAATACAAAAACAACCAAGGAGCACATTGTCACTTATAGATTAGTTATGCATGCGTTGAATGTGAAATTTGAAGACATGTCATGTAGATTATTTCCCTTTATTTGAAATAAGAATAATATGATTGATATTTAAGATTAACACCCAAATCAATTAATATCTATAAGATTCTTTAAAATTAATTATTGATTTGATTTAGAAGTCCAATGGAAAATTTTCTCTCTTTATCAAATGTCTTTCCTAATAATCAAAAGAGCCAAGATCCCATCACCATAATTACAAAGTAGGCTATTGTGTATGATCCACTTGATAATGATTTTGATGATATGATTGAAGTAGAGGAATGAATTTTAGATATTAAAGGAGAAATCTTAAAGTTATAAGAGAAACTAGAATACCAACAACAACAAGAAGATGAAATTGATAGTTAGAATGATGTTGTTGTTCTAATAGAACTATCTTAATTTAATATTGATATCCACCACACATTTCTGATCAATTATGAGTTATTTTCTAAGGAATTTTAATTTTCTTGTAGTCATATAGAATATTAATTGGATGGGGTGGAGAAACTATATGAGGAAAATTTATGTTTTCCATCAGAAATATATTTATCATGTGTAACCTCTATCCCTACATTTAACAAATCAAGTCAAGAAGGTCAATAATTCAATGATATTAGTGTGACTACTACTTGATCTTTGGATATATGTGGGATACAAATATATTTGGAAGGTAAAACAAAAAAAATATTTTCTTTGATGATCTAACTGTTCAATAATTGGTAGTTGCAAAACCTCTTATTCCCAAAAACACAATCATCAAACTTAAGGTAAATTAGTATTTTGTCTATGATTGGAAAGATAATGAAGTAAGTCCTAATTCCAATAGTTATTTTCAAAATCATGAAATGGATAAATATCTTTTTTATAATTTTATTGATTTTGATTATTCAGTTGAGGATGATGATCATTTTGAATACATGTATGCATATCTTTTTGAGTTTGGAAGAGAATAAAATAGGTAATTATTGAGGGACATAGATGGTTTATGTATTTGTTGGTTAGATTTGACCTATCTCACTGGGGAAATTTTTGTTAATTCCAAATCTAAATTAGTTTCTCTTAGCTATGTGAGTGTGAATGATAAGTTTCTAGACCTTAGTATTCTTTACGAAAGTCTATATTGTAAGTATGAGGTATTTGAATTGGTTTATCATAAAGCTTATAATATTTGATATTATGATGTGATAAAATAAGAGAATTAGATTTAAAATAAATATGATAAGATCTTAAATCCATAAGAGTTATTTAATTCTCAAAATAATGTAGTAACATTTTAGGAAGTTGTTCATGCCACCAATCCAACAAAGTCTTCATAGCTTGAGATTATGGGTCACCAATATCCTTTAATGAGTCATAATTTATTTTGAGAGGAATATTACAGTGCTAATTAGGATGATGATTTTATTTAGTACTCATATTTAAAACAACATAATCAACCTATACAAGAAGAAATAAGTAAGGGTAATGATCTTATTCAAGTTTTAGATTGCCCAGAGCCAACCATGCAACATCTAATCACTGAATACACTATATTTGAATAGGTTAAAACACCTAAAATATATCTAAGGATGACAAGCATGAATATTGAATGCATAGATAAAGATGATGATCATTTTTGGTGACCTATCTTAAAGGAGATAATGAGGATTTATTTTATTATAGGTTTGATTCCAATTCCTTATCACGTGATATGTTTTAAAATTATTTTTTTAACATATTCCTTATTACTAATGCAAGTAAAAATGATGAACTTGAAAACATTAGTGATCCATAGGGAGATATAATTCTTGACATTTCAATATTTGTAAGAGGAGTGTTTTCATTCACTATGAATGTTGATTTAACTAGTGGGTTTTTTATGAAAATGATTCATACATTTTTCCACTCATGGGTTTAATTGATTCTGAATTTTGAAGAGGTATGTCATGGATATCTAATTTTTACCTAACTACACTATGAGGTGAATTCTTCCTAAACTTATGTTGATTCCAATTTTTGGATTGAGACATCTAGTTTTTATAAATGCATGCTTGCTAGTGGTCTTGGTTTTATAATAAGGAAAGTCAAAGAACTTTTAAGAGAAGTTAAAGACATCCTTGATTTTTTAAATACATTGAATGGAAGAAACTTGTTATAGCTAGCAAGTACAAATCATGTTGTGCTAGGATTCAAAACACACCCTCCTAATTATGTTAGGCATGTTTTTTTAGATAAGTGTACATAGTTTCTTCTTTTATGCATTTATTTCCTTAGTTAGATTTCTATGCTTTGTACTTTATTTCTTTAGATTAGTTTCCATGTTTTCTAGAGTAGCTTCATGTTTCTATATATGATTCTTTTAAAGTAGGTTTCATGTTTTTTACTTTCCTTATTTTGGGTTTGCTTCAAAATTATGGTATGTTCCTTGTCCTTGGCATCCCATTGTAGCATGTAGCACTATCCTAAAATTCAAAGCATTAATTGGATAATTGGCCCCATGTGAATTTCCTTTCCTTGTGTCAATGGGTTGAGAAACTTCAAATTATGGATAATAAAGTATGATAATTTTATAATGTGAATCATCTTCAAATAGTTACATAGGCTAATGCAATTTATTTATTCATTTAAATAGTTTGTAAGCCTACAATTTAAAACATAATGTGTGAATTTTAGAAACATTTCATGTTTTTATTGAAGCCATCCAACTACACTTAATTTCACATTAGAAGAAAATGGCAAACATTTAATTTATTTATCTTTTTATTAATAGTTATGAATTTTGTGCTTCTATCATTATCCCCATGGATTGGTTCCCAACCCTTAATGGACTGAATAATGAAATCTTTGATAAAAAATAAATCAATATGAAAAAAAACTGCAAAATCCAAATTATTTCCTCAAAAAGGTGACTTGGGAAATTTCCATCATAGGCTTTTAGGCCTAGTTGTAAATGGATCAAAGCTATAAATGGAACCACAACTATCTCTATTGGAGATATAGACTCTAATCCGGTAGTAGAGCAATGCCCATATGATTTCCACCCAAGCCAAACATCCAATTTGTCCTCATAAATTTTAATTGTTTTGGACAAGTTTGAATTTATTTACATGAATGCAAGGGCCATAAAATCATAAAACACTTTGAACACACACTGATGGTACTAGGCATATTTGAAACTTATTATGTCACATATTAAGGTAGATTTTGGTGATTTCATATGGTCTTGTCTAAAGGATTTGTTTGTGATTTTGTGTTTATTATTGTGTTGATGATTTGTTGGTTTTTGAATGTTGATCAACAGTGTCCCTATATAAGTTTCCATTTGTTGGTTCCAACATGCCCCATATTCAAAATCTCACATGGGAACCCTCTTTCTTTAGCATAGCTATTTTATATTTAGGTTTTTATATATTGGTAAGATTTAATTTATTAATGTCATTAAAATGGAATAAATTTAGTTCCATTTATGTTATCTAACTTGTGATTTCAAACTATTTATCGTGTTCTAGTTTATGTATGCATCACAAGGTTATATTAATCGTATAATTTCAAATTTCAAGTAAATTGTAAATTCTTATATGACCAAATTATTCCTCATTATCCTAGCTAGAACATTTGACTTATGTTAAAATATTGAGGTTTTCAACTGTATTATGGTCATATTTCTACATATTCAATTCAAATTCTAATCTACATGATCATGATATCCATTCAAAAAAATTATTTAACAATTGAAACATTTTGTCATTTATAATAATGTTTATCTACTTTAAGTTTTCATTGAAAATCAAGGTTTATTTACATTTTTTGGCCTTATTTGTATCATATTTCAATTTGAATTGAATCTAGTTTTACACTTCTCATGTTATGTCTATGTCATTAAATGCTTTACTCAAGAATTACTTGTGATTTGATAAATTTTTGTTTTTGACTAACCTACTGATTGTTTCCCAAGTCTACTTTTACTTTTTATTTATTCACATAGATGAAATACTCTACAAACACATATTTTAAAATAACTAAGAACTTTTAATTCCCTTAAATCATGATATCATTCCACACAACATGATCATGGTGACTTGGCCTAGAAAATACTCAGTGGGATATGTAAATCCTCATGACCCTAAGGTCTCAGGATTGCACCAAGTATCACAATCTTAGAAACTTGGTGACCCAAAAGTGTTCTAATAGTGATAAATATATATGCCCATGGGATTATGCCATGTATCATCATCCTTATAACTTAGAGGTTAATTCAAAAGAGTTAATTATATGGTCATTTAAGGGTGAGTAGAGTAGTGAGAATTGTCCACATTTCATCATCCCAATAACCCATAGATGATGTCAACAAATTTACTTATGCCATCATTGCTAGGTAATCACAATGAGAGACATCCACATCTTTAAATACTACTAACCTATAATTATTTTATCAATGTAAAGTCCCATTCCCTGATCCCATGAGATTGTGCCACTTATCACCATCCTAGGAGCACAAAGCCCTAGATTGATGGTAGTATTGAAACCAATTGATAAAGTCATGAAGATAGTGAAGGATAAGAAATATAAAGTTGAAAAGGATATAAGTGGTAGATAAAAATACACATAAGTATTCCCATAAACATACCTCAATTCTATTTTTTATGGATAAGATAAATAAAAAATGATAGGAAAGTTATTACTTGTGTTTGATTGAAATAAAATATAGTAAGTAAAGGAGAACATGTGACTATAAGATATAAACTTGAACATTTTGAACTAGATATAGCACAAAATCAATTGAAAATAACCTACATCATTAGTCTCATAATTTGATCACAAGAAGGCATAATGAAAATAGATATGTCAATTTATAGGACATAGGTGAGGATCTAGGTAAAGTAAGAGGCTGAAATTGAGAAGGTTGTTTATAACTTCATGGTAGATTCAACCTAGAAGATATGGATATTAGTAGGTTTATCAAGAGAATTTAATGCACCTATTTATAGTTAAAAACAATGCATTATTTAATATTTCTTGAGCATCAACATTTAATAGGAAATGGTGCATATGTAAGGGGTTTTGTTGTCTTGGGAATAACCATAAAAATGTGAAATTGATAAGTTAGAGTAAATATCTAGTAGCTTTATCATCGGGATTGGTTCAAAATGAGGCATCTCCATGTGTTTGGATTGATGATAATTTAGTGGAAGTAATTGATTAATATAGAGTCCCTATTTTTCATAATAATATTAGAGGTGTGGTGAAAATTTAATCCACTTCCATACTAGAAGTTGTACCTAGGAATTATACCATGGCTGGATCCTTATCCTTCCTTAATGTGTTATCATAAAAGATTGATTTTTAATCATTTATTCCATTTGATGTTTTTATAATGAGAAATTTGTTTATGGTTTTATATCATGGACATAATGGAGTATCATTTTATATATAAGTCACATTGCCTCACTATTATAAGGGGTCAGTAAATTTGATCCCAAAATGCTATCAGATTAACACCAAGATTAAACTTGTTTATTCCCTCATTTTTTTGGATTTTGATTTTCTACCATGGTAGACACACTTGAGTACTAATACTCTATCGAGATTGAGTTAGAATATCACCTACCCTTCATACTAGTTTTATCTTGATGGTTTTTCCAAATATATTGATTTGAAAAGTAATATATACAAAGGAGTTTTGTTATTTGTTGGTGTGTAAGTCACTATACAATCAAATTGAGTGACAACTAATTTAATTATATTTTAGAGGTCATTATGATTATCTTAAGGCTTACATTGGTCATAGTGTGAAAATATAAATAGTTTGTTGTAATTTATTTCTTTGAATAGAGTTCTAAATTTAATGTTCACGTATTATTCCTTGGAGTCTTATTCATTATGGTGTTTTAATTTATGTAATAGCTAGATTTGATGCCCAATGATTAACTACAAACCACATTAATCT